>JAJJMA010001287.1:0-31740 GCA_023529015.1 Papaver nudicaule
GCTTCTTGGATGCGAGACACGTGTTCCGAGGGGTTTTACCCCCTACAAGAAGGTTGTGTGTTTTGGCAGTTTGCAGTTTATGTGATGTTCTGTAATGATACCTTGGATCAGAAGAAGCTTATATACAAGACGGCGAAGTAGTCCGTCGACCTCAGATGTGAGAGTTCTGCAAAACAATGAAACAAAGCTTTGAGTTGTCTATATATAGTTGACAGAACAACTATTGTAATAAGATAATATGACCCACTAATAGAGTTGTCTATAATCATATGAATACTCCCTCCGGTTCTAAAAGATAGGCACGTTTGACTTTTTTTCAAAAATTAACAAACTTAATAAAACCAATATTAAGTTCCTTGACTGTTTGAAAGAAAAAAAAAAAGTCAAGTGTGTCTATCTTCTAGAAAAGGAGGGACATGTTACATTGGGTATAACAAACAGCTTCATCTCAGTTTAGGTTGTGTGGTAGGGTTGCCGAAGCCCTGGCATACACCTACGACATAATTCTCATCTTATATGGAAGAGAGAACAAGGTACAACTTGCTCAAATTTCACCACAAAATGTAACTGATAATTAGTTGTATGGCAATAGAAAGAACTACTGCAAAGCATGTGATTTCACCAAAATTCATGTGATTCATGCTAACTAGTAGAATAGTAACTTATGCTAACTGCATACATGGCAAATAAAAAAGAAAGAAATACTGCAAGCATCTTCACATATAAGTGATTCTGCTGTCATTATAGGATAAGCAATTCTACTGTCAATATAGCTAAATGAGCCAGTACACTTCCCGCTCATATGTGTAGGTTGATTGTGTCTAAACAAGAAGCAATCTGCTGACATACAAAAGTGAGTACACCAGCCTCTCATTGGCTAAAGCTCCATCAATCACATGAAAGTTCACTGCTCGCCGAATACCCATACAATTCTCTTATTATTATGTAACATGCCATACTACTCTTACATCTAGCAAATATAGCATGAACAAAGTTTGACCTTAACTATCTCCTACAACAGGGAGACCTAAGTGCAACATACATCTAATTCGACCAAATACTCATACACTTTGATTTTCTGAGCAGGTATAATAATAGTTCACTCACCAATGGGAAACAAACCGTCCTTGAAACACAACTACAACTCTTGTTTCATAGTGGCATACCTATCCCGCCAGGCTCTTTACAAAAACTGGAGTAAATTCATTTTATGAGAACTTGATGGTTACGAATTTATTCCAATTTTTAAAAAGAGTCTTGCAGGACCAATACAGTCATATCTTCCCCCTTCTGCACTTTGATGGTACTGCAACAGTGAATCCTCACAAAACAAAGATAATGGTAGCCGAATGTGCCCATCGATTCTGATAATCACGAAAAGCTTTACACTGATGTCGCTGAATGTGCCTATGAACTAATCCTGAATGTGCACATGTAAAAACATAACAGGACAATGATACATTATAACAATTGCAATGCTTGCTGATTTATAATGTATCATTGCTAGGTTATGCTTTTGCATAAATACGATGCCAAAAAAAGCAAACCGGGTTATCATCCCCCATTGGAACATACAAAGCCCAGACTTGCAACAGTGAATCCTCGCAAAACCCAGAAAATGTGCCTATTACTCCAAAGCATGTAGCACATAATATTATTAAGAGCTCATATGATATGCATGTAGACAAACCTGAAGTTGAAAAAGGTGTCCTGCAGCAGCACCGTGCTCAAAGAAGCCTCCTCACAAGACAAAGACAATGTAGTAAGTAAAAATCAACCAATGTAAACTAAAAAAATTAGCATATTCGTAGTTTACTCACCAATGTAAATTAGAGAGGTAGGAGTATTGGCTGGAAAGTTTGTTGCATTGAACTCCTTCATTTGTAGCAATCTTTCCAAAAAATACCCCTCCTCTCCAAAAACTACATGGTGTTTTGGAAAAACAATAATACATCCCATCAAGTACTCAATGGCAGTGAGATGGTCCAATTACACCAAGATAAACTAATGATAATAACACAAACTAATGTATTCGTGCTTACACCAAGAAATGACTGATTAACAACATATTAACACATCTCAACATTTACCCATAAAAAAGGTTGAACAGATCTCAACTTATGCTAATGTTAAAACCCTAACTTTGGTTGTAACCTATGGAAAGAGATAACAACCAAAATAAATCTAATCTAAACTAGAAATCTACTTAGATTACCAGAGATATGAGTGAGATAAGATAGTAGAGAGATATGGGATACAGGAAAGAGGAAAGAGGAAAGAGTTTCCCATCTCCGTCTGTTTTTACAGATAAGTTAGATCTGAAATGGTTTTGATTTTTGTAGAAGAGGGAAAACATATTTGATAGGGAAACCAAAATTTCAGAAAGAGAAAGATGATTTTCGAGGGGGAAAAAGAAGACTCAGAGTGGAGATTTGAGAGGGAAACGAAATTTGAGATCTAACTTTGAGCTCCAACTTTCGGATAAGAGAGGAGAGTTCAATAATAGATGAGAGATTTGCTTTTCACTTCGATTAATGAGCCGAAAACACGGAAAAAATATCTGGTCAACTATGTCAAGTCAATTTAAATTTGTGGTCAACGACATAAGTGGGTGGGTATTAAGCCATGGGACAACAATCTAAAAATCATGACATTTTTTGCTAGTTGAACATAATTACCATGAATCTAAGCCTGCAGGATCACTGATCCTATCCATTTATGAAAAATTCAAGGAAGAATCCTTGTAGAACCTTAGAAGAACCAACTTTGGGCAAGTTTGAGTTAGAATCTTCCTCTGAACTCCAAACCACTCACTAAAATAGTAATGTAGTTGAGACGGTTTGATACATTCCGTAGAAAATAGTAATGAAGGTGAGACGGTTATTTGGATTCTGTGGAAAATACTAATATAACCGAGACGGTTTTGTTGTTTCCGTCGAAAATAGTGATATTTCTGAGACGGTTACATTTTTTCCGTTGAAAATAGTGTGGTATTTGAGAATCTTCCTCTGAACTCCAAACCACTCCCTAATTTGCCATACTCTGAGCCAGGCTCTTCCAGAGTAGCACTGATCCTATCCAAAAATGGAAAATTCAAGGTGGAATCCTTGTAGAACCATAAAAGAACCCATTTTGGGCAAGTGAGAGTTACAATCTTCCTCTGAACTCCATTTCAAATCCCTAATGGCAGTGGAAAATAGTAAGGTATGAGACAGTTTTGTTGTTTCCGTTGAAAAAAGTGATGTATGAGACGGTTTTGTTGTTTCCGTAGGATAGTGATGTATCTGGTTAGAATAAACAACTTTATTGGTCCAACACGTGGCCAATAAAATTGGGAATAGTCGCTAGATATTTTCAGTTTTCCATCAATCTCTCCCAACTTTCTAATTTTTCCAATTGGAGGCTAGGGTTCCTTGGAGACGCATCTGGGAGCTAGGGTTCCTTCATTTCGAGGTGAATCTAGGGGTTTCTTCAGTAATTTCAAGTTTCTGATTTAGGGATTTGTTTGATATTGTTATTTGGAGATTTGTTTGATATTTGTCTGATTTACGTTAACTAAGAACTGTTTTGTTCAAATTGAAATTTGGTTGATCCTCAACTTTGTGTAGAAATAAATATAGGTACGTCGAATATGGGTTCGTTAAGACTTAAATTTATGGATGATTACATGATTTAGGTTTGAATTAATTTGTCTACTAAGATTGTTTCTATGAATTTGTTGTAGGATGGTGTTGCCGCGCGTAAAAAAAATGCGAAAGAAACGGAAGTTGAAGTTCCTTAAAGACCTCAAAGATGGAGAGAAGATCCAAGTGGAGACGCTGATGGGAAGACCTTGCAAAAAGGGCGCAGAACAACTGGCTGAGTATGTTCGATATCTAGCTGTAGATGGCAATGTATTGCCATTATCAGTGTTTCACTGGTCGCGTATGCCTGAACGAAAAACTGGGCAAGCAATACGAAAAATCAAGGTAATTGTGTGCCATTATTACTTAAAGAGTTGTTGTACAGTGAATTTTCTTTATCTCAAAAATTGTAATCTGCCTTTTTATGTCAGCGAAAATTCAGCTTTTCGGAGGACGTTAATGTTGATCGACTACTTTCTCGAAAACTGAATGCCACATGGAGGGATCACAAGTCCAAGATGAAGAAAGGATTCGACAAGGAAAAAACTCTGGAAGAAAATCTTGCAAACCGACCTAAGCAAGTTTTCAAGAGTCAATGGAAAGCATTGGTTGAACTGTGGAGCCAGGAGGACAACCAAGTAAGTTGCTCCATTGGTTTTTCTTAGTTTTGATTTTTGAATTACTAGAGACCCTATGTGTGGCTACTTCCACTCTATTATAATCTCATGGGAATGTGTTCTGTTCGTTTCTTTGTCACAGATTAAAGCTGCTAAGAATGTACAGAACATATTGAAACAAAAAGTTAAGCACACCTGTGGCCGTAAGCCACACATAGAAAAAGCAAGAGAGGTAAAGCATATGCCCAGCACTAAGATTATTTATGGTGATTTGTTATATAGCTTGTATGTACAATATTGTCTACTCAAAACTCTTTTTACAGTTGCAAGATAAACTAGGAAGATTCCCTGAGCGGCTTGAAATATTTGAGGAGACCCATCTAAAGAAACAAAAACATTGGATGGATCAGAAGTTCGAGTTATGGAACCCGTGGCAGCTGAACTACACGTATACTTTTATGACTGTATACTTTCTTTTCTGCATTTAAATTTGAAAAGTGGTTATCAAAGTTGATGCTTACATCAATTTTGAACATGAACTATGTATAGGGTCGAATGGTGGAATACCAAAACCTGGCTAGCCAACCTGAAAGTGGAGTAGTTATCTCTGGGCCTAATGATTCAGTTGCAGCTGTGATGGGAGCTGATAAAAAGGGTCGTGTTCGATGTCTTGGAAACTTTGTCAAGCCAAAAGAATTCTGGGGTGGTCAGCCTGAACCCAGTTGGGCTGCAAAGTTAAAAACCGAGAACGAGAACCTTAGACGTGAGCTTGCAGAGAAGGATAAACGGATTCGAGATCTCGAGAACCTTAGACGTGAGCTTGCAGAGAAGGATAAACGGATTCGAGATCTCGAGTTTCTAGTTGATCATCCTTCAATGAAATGTTTGGGGGTACGTATACATGATAGTTTTCTTTCTTAGTGAATGGGTAAAAATGAATACTTTTGGTAATTTTCAACTTATTCACTGAATATTGGCTCTTCTGTGATTGGCTTGTAGGGAATTGTTCAACTTATCCAGACTCATTACTCGAACAACAGAACACTTGTGGTATTGTCTCGTTTATCTTCTTGTGTTCATTTACTGTGTTCTGTTTTTTGTTTGTCATTTTTATCACCTAGTTATTTTCATAAGTTCGATTGGTTATATTGGTTGTAGCTTTAATATTTGATGATATCCAGATTGTTATGTGAATCTGAGTTAGAAATGTGAAAACAGAACTTGTCAATAATATGTTCAATTTTCCATATTTGCAGTTTGACTGGGTGGTGCGGGCTGGAGAACAGGAGAGGTCAAATGAAACTAAAGCACCAAATGACACTGAAGCACCCAATGACTCTGAAGCACCAGCAGACAAGGATCAAGTGACTTCTGACAATCAAGGATGATTTAACTTTTGGTGTAATTACATGGCAGTCTTGTTTATGTAATGTTTAATGCACAGGTTCTAAAGGATTTGACAATTTTTGGGTTTTTTAAATGTACCGGATGTTGAACAAAGTAGGAATGTTTAATCTAATTTCTGTTCAATTATGTGATCAGTATTCAACTGTACTGAACTTGCATTGATAAATCTTACATCCCAAAATAAACCAAAAACCACAATTGTACTGACTTATACATTGTACTGATAATTCTTACATCCCAAAAACATATGAACTTAAACAAGGAACTAAAAACATGACTATGTCAGAAACTTAAATTGAAACATTCAATCAGAAACAAGGTCAATCATCTCAATGTCAGCATTTGCAGCAGCAGCAACACCAGCATTTGCATCAGCAACAATATTAGCAGCAGCAACACCACCAGCATTTGCACCAGCAACAATATTAGCAGCAGCAACACCAGCATTTGCACCAGCAACAATGTATGGACCCCCTTCTTTCCTAACTTGTATTTTCTAGGAATCCCCATCTTCAAATTCAACATTCTCTTCATTCTCATCAGTCGGATTCTCTTCATCCACTTCTTCAAATTCAGGTTGATTTGAACCTTCACCCCTCTCCATTGTTGGTATTCTAACCACCGGCAACTGTTGGTAATCTAACCGCCGGCAACTGTTGGTATTCTGACCTAATTTGTGCATTTTGCTAAAAATTACTAGAAAATAAAACTGACCCATGACCCATGCTTGGACATAGGAAAACGCAGAAAAAGAAGAATAGACCAGCCTAGACCAGCCTAGACCCATGCTTGGACATAGGAAACGACCAGACTAGACCAGCCTTCCTAGCCACAGCTACATGATAGGATTAGGTAATGACTAATAATAAATGTTGCTAATGATGGTGCTGGAAACGCGTGGGAGGAGGAGTGTTCTCAAGAGAGAAAAATGGACATAGGGAAATGGAAATTGAGATGACTTTTGATCAGAGTTGTGTCTGAAAAGGAACCGTTTTCATTGGAAATAACCACCGGCAGTAAATGTGCATAAATAGACGCGTTAATCTTGGTGCAAAGATAAGAGGAGATTTGCAAAGGTATACCAAAATATAGAGTAATTAGAGAAATTATAGAGACAAGTGAGAAACCACAATGGCTGATCAGAACAACAACAATGGTGCAAACAATGCTGATCAAAACAACAATAATGGTGCAAACAATGCTGGAGATTATGTATACTTTCAGTTCGTGAAAGAACTTGCTCTCGGATTGTCGCGGATTTCAATGGAAAACTTGGTGAATGAATTAAAAAGTCAAATCAAGATAAAGAAAGCGAGAGAGGAATTTCTTCGGTTGATGGCTGATCATACTCCTGAATTTGATCTATGGTTAAGCCAGAGGGAGGCAAGGAAAATCAGAAAGATGGGTGGTGATGATCATTATGGGAGGAGAAGTGCAACTGAAGAAGAAAGTGGAGAAGAAGAGAATCAAGGTCAAGTAGCAATGGAAGAAAGTGAAGAGGATACAACATCTGAAGATGAAAGAGATCGTCAGAAAGAAAGGGAGAGACTTTTCCGTCTGTATTGGAAGGAGAAAACCCAATACCCTGCGATTTTTGCTAGAACCATGCTTGAACCCTTATCTGATGAGAAGCAGGAATCTGAGGCGTCTGAAGAGTTGGAGGATGAGGATGCAGAGGAAAATGAAGAAGAAGATGATGAAAGGAAAGGCTATGGGACTCCTGCTTCTAGTGCTGATGATGATATTGATCCTGAGGACTATTACCACATGATGGGAGATGACTCAGATCATGGTGCCGAGGATGATGACTAAATTTCATCGTTGCAGACCATATCTGTAAATCTTCATCAATTTTGTTATCTTCGAGAGAGGTTTCAATTTATTGAAGCTTGAAGAAAAATCCTCTCGAAGACGGCTAATTAGGTAATAGTAGTAGTCTTTGTCTCTTCTTGTCTGCTCAGGTTGTTATTTATCGGTTTTAAGTGTTGATGTTTTTTGGTGGTTGGTGGTTTTGGGGAAAGTTCAGGTGTTATGTTGGTGGATTTTGGGAAAAGTTCAGGTTGTTTTGGGGATTTTGGGCTATGATGCGAAGTAGCCCTTGTTAACTGGTTGTAAATGATGAATATGAATATCTTTAATGGAACTATTTTGTTAATGTAATGAATATGAATATCTTTGTTTTTTGTTTTAATGATTGAAAGTGGGGATGAAAGTCTGAATGATTAACAAACAAAAGATTGAAAGTATTGAATATGATTTTCACTGATAAGAATTGAAGAAAGAGTGAGTGATTTTCAGAGAAGGAAATGGTGATTTTATAGAACACTAGCACTAGGCAATGTTATGTACTCTATGGACTCCTGCTTCAAGTGCCAAATTACATGGAGCCAAAATTCTAGAGCCAGAATTCTGGTTGAAGAATTTCAAACAACCAATAAACAAATGGAATGTAGGTAGATTTCTCATAGGGTTGTTGAGTTTATAGACACTAGCACTAGGTAATGTAATGTAGTCTGGTGGTAAACGAGATTCTGTCCTATAATATGTCCTAGACAAAGTTCATCAACCTAATGTGTAAACTTTCCAGTGTAACATTATCAAACCAGAGTACAATATATGAACTAACACCTACAATCACATGGAAATACATACTACCATGAACTTAAAACACGTCAACATTTCTAATGACAATCAACAAACACAAAAATCAGACAAATCAACAAAAATCCTACAACAGCAAACAGATCTGAGAGATTCAGACCATCAATACTCATAACCAGAAATTTAATCATTGACACTCAATGGTTTCGACTATAGATGTTGTAAATTTCCAATTCAAAGGGATACAAGTGAAATACCTTAACCAATAGAGCATCGTCAGATCCAAAATTTGAAATCAGTTTCAATCCTTCTATAAGAAATCGACTAAACTCAAACCAGTTTCCAAATCGATATTTCATAGAAGATTTGATTGATTCAATGATGTTGATGAAGTTCCCGCACGCTAAATCTCACTGTGCTCGACGAATTTGCCGGTCAAAATCGACGTCGGCAGGGAAAGAAACTGGTGATAGAAAAGAATCTGGTGGAGAAAAAGAAACCAGCGAGAGAAATGAGTGGATGTGGCAGCTTAAGTTGTTGGTGTTGGACATACAGCTGAGCTAATTCAGAAATAATAAATGGTTTCATAATTTCAGTTGATTTTCTTTTATTTTCTTTTGGGTTTTCTTATTTTCGGATCTGTGGTATTAAGTTAATCCGTTGAAATAAAAATTCGGTTCTGTTACGATGCTGGGGTTGAAATTTCATCAGCCCAAAAGTGGGGCGGGGAAAAGAAAAGTCGAGGCTAACTTAGGAAGTGCACCCAAATATTGAGGGTAGGCGGGTAATTGCACCAACAAAAACACGGAGCACTGTAACAGATCGCATTTTCAGTAACCATTGAAGACGTTACGAGCTTCCCAACAGCGTATGCGCGTTGCTGAAATGCAAACCGTGACTAATGTTGTTGTTGGTAAAAACTGGATTTCGTGTAGTGTTTCTTCTGGTACGGCGGTATTTCTCGCAGCACAAGGTCGCCTGGCTGATATTCTCTGGGAATGACGTGCTTGTTGTATTTTCTGGCCAGTCGCCGATGGTAATTCTCCATATGAGTCAGGGCGATCAACCGATGTTCTTCCAAATCATCCAGCTTTGCCAAGATCAAATCGGTGTTCAAGTTCTTCTCCCATGCCTCATGCTTTGTAGTTGGCAATATAACCTCTGATGGTAGTACTGCCTCTGCACCAAAGGTAAATAGAAAAGGAGATGCTCCAGTTGCCTCTCTGACTGTTGTCCTGTAAGACCACAAGACATTATGTTAATGTTCACACCAGGCTTTCTTGTGTTGTTCCACTCTCTTCTTTAACCCCATTCCAATGGTCTTATATGTCGCTTCCGCCTGTCCGTTACTCTGTGGGTATACTGGAGTTGACTTTCCCAATTTTACGCCGTATGTAGCCAATAAGTTTTCAATATTGTCGCCGACTAATTCTTTTCCATTGTCAGTACAAATTTCTGCTGGCACGCCGAACCTACAAAATATATTTTCCCAAATGAATACGAATACTTCTTTTCCCGTTATTTGTCTTAATGCCTTAGCTTCACACCATTTGGTAAAATAATCGGTAGCCACTATAATGTATTTCCTCTGTCCTGATCCTGGGGTCAATGGTCCTATGATATCAATCCCCCACTTGGCGAAAGGCCAAGGGCTGAGAACTGAGTTTAGTGACATCGCCGGAGCTTTAATCTTTCTCCCAAAGAGTTGACATTGTTTACATCGTCGAGCATAATCTGCAGCGTCGCCGTTCATCCAAGGCCAATAGTATCCCTGCATTCTTACTTTTAGAGCTAATGCTCGCTGACCTCTGTGATTCCCACAATCTCCTTCATGGATTTCCTTTAACAACTTCTTTCCTTCTTCCCTTGACACACACCTTAGTAGGGGCCCAGAAAATAATCTGCGGTATAATATTCCCTCTCGTAGCTCATAGTTCGTCGATCTACGGATGACTTGATGTGCAAGGATCTTTTTTCCTGGTGATGTAAGGTGTTCTAGGTAGTATCTGATTGGGGTTCTCCAGTCTGTCTCTACTGATTCTTTCACCTCCATTGCTAGTACTTATCTCTGTTCCCTTTCTTCAACTGATGACATTCGTACTCGTTCAATTGCTATAGATGTAATCTCTGGGTCTGTCATCATAGATGAGGTGAATGCAAGAGCATCGGCGTGCCTGTTATCCTTTCTGCAGATATGTCTAAACTGGATGCCAACGATCCTCTGGGCGTACTCCCTAGCCAATTTGAGATATTTTTGCAAAGAACTATCATGTGCTTCATATGCCCCTGAGATTTGGCGAATGACCAGCTGAGAATCACTAGTTAAGCGAACGTTGTTGATGTCCATTTCAATGATGAGTCGCATGGCATGAATTACAGCTTCGTATTCTGCTTCATTGTTTGTCGCCGGAAACTACAATCTAAGTGAATGGACTATCCTTGCTCCCTTTGGCGATGTAAAAACTATGCCAATACCTTTTCCTTTTCTATTAGCCGATCCGTCTACATATACCTCCCACTGATTTGGGTCTCTCTTTAGAAGCTCCGGCACTTCATTCTCTAAGTCATCCTCCATGAACGGAATATCTTCACTTTCTTCTTCTTCTTCAATTGGAAAGTCAGCGAGAAAATCGGCGATGACTTGGGATCTCTGAGATGTTCTGATTTCATATTTGACGCTAAACTGTTCTATCTGAGCGTTTCATTTAGCAATTCGCCCTGCTCTCTGTGAACTATGTAAAATATATTCAATGGGGTTTTTTGTTAACACAATGATAGGGTGAGCATGGAAGTAAGGGCGAAGTCTCTTAGCAGCGAAAACCAAAGCCAATATTAGTTATTCTATTTTGGTATAATTTTTCTCAGCGGGTTGTAAAGTTCGGCTAATGTAATAGATTGGAGTCTCTCCTCCCTTAGTTCGCACAAGTACTGCACTGACCGCTGAAGAAGTGGCTGCAAGGTAAACTCTCAATTCTTCTTCATGATCCGGCGGCTGAATGGCTGGAAGAGTATCTAAGTATCTTTTGATCCCTTGAAAGGCGACTTCATGATCATTTGTCCAATTGAATTTTTCTCCTTTCTTTAACATTTGAAAGAATAGCTTGCACTTGTCGGAGAACCGCGAGATAAATATATTAAGGGATGCCGATATCCCATTGAGTCGTTGAACATCTTTCAATGTTACCGGCGATGGCATATCTCTAATAGCTTGGATTTTTGCTTGATCTGCCTCTACACCATTTTTTGTAACAACATACCCCAAGAATTTTCCTGAAGTGACGCCAAACACACATTTTGCTGGATTAATCTTCAACTTGGTTATAGGCATATGATCAAATATTTCTTTTAAGTCTTGAATATGATCCTTCTTTACTTTGCTCTTGACTAACATCTCATCAACGTATACCTCCATAGTTTTCCCTATCCACTTTTCAAACATGTCTTGAGCCATCTTTTGATAAGTAGCTCCGGCATTCTTGAGCCCAAAGGGCATCCTTGTATAGCAGAATAAGCCTTTAGTAGAAAAGAACGTCGTATGTCGCTGATCCTCTTCTGCCAGCGGTATCTGGTTGTAACCAGAATAGCCATCCATAAAATATAAGAGCTCATGTCCTGAAGTAGCGTCAACAGTCTGATCTATGCTGGGCAATGAAAAACTGTTCTTTGGGCAAGCCATATTCAAATCGTTGAAGTCAATACAAATTCTTACTCCCTTGTTCTTCTTTGGTACCACCACCATATTTGTTATCCACTCAGGATATTGGACTGGTCTAATGATACCAGAAGCTCTCATCTTATCTATTTCTGATTCCACGGCCTCTTTATACGGTGGAGCCAACTTCCTTATACGCTGTTTGAATGGTCTTATTTTTGGATCAATGTCTAACTTATGACATGCAATTTCCGGATCAATACCCGGCATTTCGTTCATTCCCCAAGCAAAAACATCTACGTATTCTCTCAACAGAGCTTCTAACTGAGTTGATTCTTCGTCGTTCAACAAAGTGCCGATTTTCACAATTTTGGGAACATTTCCTTCGCCGATATTAACATCTTTTGTTGGCTCTATCGCTGTGAAATGCAATTCTGGTTCTCCCATCGGTGAAGGTTCCTTTAATTGCTATAAAAGTGTCGCTGCTGACTTTGTTGAGGGTTCGCCGTCCTTCACAGAGTGAACATATTTAGATGGATCTTTGATTACTTTTTTTATTTCTTGCTCCTTGGCCACCTCTTTCGCCTTTTTCTTTTTCTCGTTGATTCTTGTTTTTCTAGTTTCGTACATCTTGACGTCCACTTCATTGCATACTTTCGTTGTACTTGGATCACCAATATATTCGGCGACACCTTGAGGGGTTGGAAATCTTAGCCGCTGATGGTAGGTCGAAGGTACTCCTTTAATGCTATGTAACCATGGTCTTCCAAGAATTGCTACATACGGCGAGTCAACATCAACGACACAGAAGGTAGTGTCCATGATCAAAGTTTCACATGTGACAACTTTCAAAGTAACTTCTCCTTTGGGTTTAGATGTGATCCCGTTAAATCCATAAATACTGTATGTTGAAGGGATGAGCGGCGCCACTGGTTTTTCTTTGGAGTCCATAGCTTGATACGCCGAGTTAAAAAGAATATCAACGGAACTTACTGGATCGATGAGCACCCTTGGAACCTTAAATTCTCCAATTTGAATAGTTAACACCAGCGGGTCAATGATCTCTTCCTTCGGCTGGCACTTCTACCGCTGAAAAGCTAACTGGCTTCTTCATCCATTCCAACAATGGGCTCTTTTTGACGGCGACACTAAAGATCTCCTTGCCATCTCTGTCCCGCTTATGCACCCTTGACATGATGTTATTGTGAAATTCGTCTGTGCTAATTGTAGAATGCACGATAGAAAAACAATTTAGTTCACGAAGATCCTTTTAACCTCTATTTCAAAAACTTCTGGGTTCGTCGGTACACTTTGAATTGGCTGAACCGTGAGGGGTGGGGCTGGGGGTAACTCAAGGAAATCTTGGAATTTTTCTTGACGAATAAATCTATGCACCTCTCGCTGGACACCAGCACAATTCTTAGTAGAGTGGTCGTGGAATTGATGATACTGACAAAAAAGATTAGTGTTTGAAGAAGGGTGCAAAGGATTTCCCCGATTGGGAGGATAGCGAATCTCATTTCTGGACGCCAAACTCTCTATCTGCCCCCATGCATCAGTGTATGTAATACAAATCTTTGGTAACGTAGCGTCTTGAAAGTCTGGGTATCCTGCTCTTCTTTCGCCAAACCTTCGATTGTCATTGTTGAATCTTCTGTCGCCATTGCATGATCGCCGATTGTCGTATCCACCTCTGTTATCGTTGTTGTATCTTATATCGCCATTCCCATTCCTACCTCTGTTGTCATTCCTTCCTCTGTTATCTTGACCATCTCTGCCCTCGTAACTCTCTCTTTTACCCTGGTTCCACTGCTGACCAACATTTTGTTGATGTTGTACTTGCTCTTGCGGCTTTTGATTGCCGTTGAAGTGGGACCTGCCAACAATGCCTCTAGCTTCTTTTTCTCCATTCTGATCCATTCTCTTTTCATTTCTTCCTGCTCTGCTAATGAAAATTTTTTGATCGAATGAATTTGTTTCGCTTTCTCTTTTTTCTGGCGAACTTCCTCTTCTTGCATTTCTTCATAGGATAACCATTCATTATGCTCAACTCTCATCTCTTTCATATCTTTCGGCGGATTCCAGTATAAAGCCTTGAACATGGGATCAGATGTCTCCATTGAACTAGTAAACGCCCGCATCTTGTCTTTGTCAGAGACCGTTGTTCCTACCTCGCTACAGAGTTTTCTCCACCTCAAAATATGGCTTCTGCAAGTTTCCAAAGGCCTTTTCTGATAGCGAACAATTTTTCTACCCCTGGGCGAACTCTATTGTTCTGAATGTAAGTTGCCAAAAATATTTCTTCTAAGTCTCTATAAGACATAATCGACTTTGACTTTAATCTGTCGAACCATGCCAAAGCTTCATCTTTAAGGGCTCCAGGGAATGATTTGCATATTGTTGGGTCTGAATCTGTCCATGCCGCTAAGTCCCTTCTATAAAACTTCAAATGCTGAGATGGATCCCCCAAACCGTCGAAGATTGACGTGAAAGATGGCATGGAAAACCTCTTGGATACATGCCCATAAGTAATCTGATCTACAAATGTTGTCTTTTTTGCCTCAGAGATAGCCGTCTTTAATTTGTCATCCTTTGGCACTTCAGCTACATCTGCTAGTTGTTTCTTTATTCGGCGTAACTCTCTTCTCATCTGCTAGTTGTCTCTTCTCATCTTATCTGAATCAACGAAACTTTTTTCATTGAACTTAGATCCGCCAGTCTTCTTACTCCCTTCTCCCTTTTTCGCTGTAGATGCTGAGACGTCTATCTTTGGAGGTTTACTTTTTTCGGACTTGTGAGAGGTATAAGTTGAGCGGCTTCTACTGTGATGTTCCATTAATTTCTTGTTTTGCTCCGCTAACTCCCGATGACTTTGAAGAATGATCTCCATCTGAGTTTGCATCTGTAATTGCATCTGGGCTTGGTTTATTGTACTTTGGTGAAGGAACTTCTTTAACATGTCCTCTGTGGTATAAGTGGACCCTGCTTTACCCTCAGAAACTACTATCGGCGACGTTTTAGATGTCCCGACTATTGCTGCTATTGTACTGTTAACATTGACACTATTTTTTTTTTCCGCTGTACTTGGAAATTTGCCGACCTTATTTGGAATCATTCCATCTGCCCTATGACCTTCGCCGACTACTTTTGAAACCACACCCTATGTGTTAGGACTACCCCCTACTACATTTGACTGTCTGCCGACTGCATTTGGAAGCATCTCCTGTAACATTTGGCATTTCGCTAACTATTCTAGCTGGTTGCTCGATTTCACCAGTATCCACACCTTTACCATGTCTTCGTGTATAGGTTTCCGCTTCTTCATGTTCTTTTGGTATCCCATCAAGGTGAGTTTCGTCCACCATTGTAACCTTATCCAAATCTGCTTGTTGTTGTGCCGCTGACTGTTGAGCTGCTGATTGTTGAGCTACTGATTGCTGAGCTACTGATTGCTGAGCTACTGATTGTTGAGCTGCAGATTGTTGAGCTGTTGATTGCTGATCTACTGATTGTTGAGCTGTTGATTGTTGAGCTGAAGTACCATTCAAGAAGAAGTCATGCGCGAAACCCAAGGGCTGTGCTGCACTGCTCCTGGTGTTATGTCGATTGGGAAAGACCAGCGGCTGAGCGGAGATGGGAAACTTTGAAGACCTGCTTGTTGACGCCGTACTTCCTTTACGCCTAGACGCCATTCGCCAATCCTCTGCAAAAAACAACAAATGCACTCCCCGACAGTATTAAGCTAGTCGTACTGTTAGTAAATGCCAGACTGGTTAGTGAAGGTAGTTGAGAAACTTTTGCAGATTGAAAATAAGAACAAGACAAAAAATGCAGGCAAAGTTGTACTATTCACAGAGCATGACCTAATCATGTCGGCAGTTGATGAGAGACGTGATTTTTGAAAACCCTAAGGAATCCCACAAACATCAAGATTCACAAAAAATTTAAGATTTTTCGATCAAAATCCATACAACGAAGATTTTCAGAGATGTTCTTAACAATTATAATCAACGCACTAATGAAACTTCAAGATGCAAATAACTTAAGCAGTGGTATTTTTACATCTTGAGCTAATCTCCATGGTATTTCTCCTAAGTTCTTTAAACAGTACTACCTTTAACACTCTATTACCAAAACAACATACCACCGGAATATCATTCTTTTAGCTGAAAAACAAGCCAGAGACGATGATCCAAGAACAAAATATACCTAAAAAAATGAAAGTTTCATCGACAAATCATTATCATAAACCTTGAAACGCCTTCTAAACTCCACATATGAACATATCTAAACAAGATCATACTAAAAGGTACTTATTTCTTTTGACTATAAAATCTGCCAAAAAGGGAAACTTTTATGACTTGCAGGAAATACGCCAAACATACCACAAATAACATTTTTTATGAAGAGAAAGATTAAAATCAGCATTTTCATAACAAGGAACGTCATTAAAGCAAAGAAAAATCATGGGTTTTAACGAAACATGATGAAAAATCTTAGAAAAAACAGGTTCAGACCTAATCTAGCACCAAAATGTAATTGGTAAAATCCCCACAAGACAGATTTTACCAATACACCCAATTTAATCATATATGTAATGCAGAGAGTTCAGAGATACTAAACACAAGATATCAGCATACTAAGCATAACTCTCCAAGTTCATCCCATTAACTATGAATTGATTACATCACTCACTTTTACAATTTCGATCTCTCTTACAAAACCATAGTTCTTCTCTAGATTCTGGGCTAAGGAGAGTAAGGAGGAAAACCCTAACTTTATCTCTCTGTAGACCAGACCCAAAGTTCATTCGACCAACCCCTTACTCAGATGAGATCTCTCACCTTATATAGACATTAGCGGTAGTGGGCTACAGCTAATACAGACAAGGTATTCTCTGACATCATTTGTCAATATTCGCCGACCATAAGGATCGGCGACCTTACTAAATACTACAAAGAGATCAACGAACTAACCAAGTTATGGATAAGGATTGCTGACACGATCTCCACTGAGCCAACCAGTCAACTCCGACAATGCTACCGTTCTGATCCTTCATTTAATGCTCAACTATCTTCCCAGTTGTTCTCGGTGACGTGTCCAATCTCGCTGATCTCTAATCCGCTCTCCCATTCCTTTCCCAAGATTCGTTGTCATGGCTTACTCTGTTATGACGCTGATCCCTTGCTAGCTGAGGACTTCTGCTAATGATTTCATACTTCTCAGAGATAATCTTCTTATACATCTTCACCTCTAGGATTCTTTTATAGTATGAGGGCATTTTCTACACCCACATTCATGGAGTGCGATAATCTCGGAGTGGTTTGAGGAGGTAGCTGGAAGGCTTTGTTTACACGATCTCCAAGAGATTGCAGTACCGCCACTCGTAAACACATATCAGGTTTGAGAAACGGCTTTGTGTGGATCAGAGAGATAACCTGCATCTGTATATCCCTTTAGTTGCGAGGAACGGGATAAATCCTTCGAGTAAAACAATCCCATGTCGGCAGTACCCTGAAGATATCGAAAGATACGTTTTACACTAGCCCAGTGTCTCTTTGTTGGAGCAGAGCTGAATCTTGCTAACAAATTAACTGCAAAAGAAATGTCTGGTCTAGTATATTGAGCAAGATATAATAGTGCACCAATTGCACTCAAGTACGGTACTTCTGGACCAAGAAGAGTTTCTTTCTCTTCCTTTGGACGAAAAGGATCATTTTTAATGTCAAGAGATCATTCTTACTACCATAGGAGTGCTAAGTGGATTAAGCTTTATCCATATTGAAACGTTTTAAAAGTTTCTCAGTGTACATCTTCTGGTGAACAAGTATGCCACTCGGGTAGTGTTCGATCTGCAGGCCGAGGCAAAACTTGGTTTTCCCAAGATCTTTAACCTCAAATTCATCCTTTAAGCATTTGATTGCCTTGGAAAGTTCTTCAGGAGTTCCTACTAAGTTGATATCATCAACGTACACAACTATAATATCAAATCCTATTGTGGTCTTCTTTATAAAAACACACGGACATATAGGATCATTTACATATCCCTTTGTTACCAAATATTCACTAAGACGATTATTCCACATTCGTCAGACTGCTTTAATCCATATAAAGCTCTGTTAAGTTTGAGAGAATACATATGGCGTGGTTTGCTTTCAGACAATCTAAACCCTTCTGGAATTTTCATATGTATATCTGCATCCAAATTTCCATACAGATATGCTGTAACCACATCCATCAAATGCATCTCAAGGCCTTCAGAGACTACCATACTTATCAAGTATCGGAATGTAATAGCATCCATAACAGGGGAATATGTTTCTTCTAGTCAATCCCGGGTCTCTGCGAGAGACCTTGTGCTACAAGTCTCGCTTTATAGCGAACAACTTCATTTCTCTCATTGCGTTTTCTTACGAACACCCATTTGCAACCAACTGGGTTCACATTTTTAGGTGTTTGAACTACAGGTCCAAAAACATTGCGGTTAGCGAGAGAGGCTAATTCTTATTTAATGGCGTCCTTCCATTTTAGCCATTCAGGTCTTTCATGACATTCTTCTATAGATTGTGGTTCACAACCATATTTATCCATAGTAATCTCTGTAGCTACTGTAAACGAAAATTTATCATCGATAAGAACTTTTTTACGATCCCACATTTCTTTCTTGCATGCAAAATTTATGGAAATTTCTTAATTTCCTGGTACCAGTTCCCCTTCAGGAACATTTTCCTCGACTGGAGGTAGTAAGTTTGGAAATGAGGATCGTTCATCTATAGTCTCCTTATGAGCACTATCTTTTGCCGATTTTGGTTGACCTTTCATTTTTCTAGGTGCAAAATCCTTTGAACCAATGCGACGTCCACGCTTCAAGCGTACCTTAGACGACTCACTTGCTAGAATGGACACGACCTGTCCAACTGGGACATTAGTACGTGACGGGACATTTTTAGCAGGTATGTATGATTTAGTTATTCTTGATGTATCAACAAATGCATTTGGCATTTGATCAGCAATACTCTGAAGATGGACAACCTTCTGCACTTCAATTTTTTATTGATTTGTGCGAGGGTCAAGATGAGACAGAGTAGGTACATGCCAAAAAAGTTCACCCCGTACTTCTGGAGGCTTAACATCTCCCCCTAATGGTGGGAAGATAGTCTCATCAAAATGACAATCAGCGAAACGAGCTGTGAATATATCACCGGTTAATGGCTCAAGATATCTGATATAGAAGGTGCGTCAAAACCAACATATATGCCTTTCCTACGTTGTGGACCAAATTTAGTACGTTGTGGAGGTGCAACAGGCACATATACACAACAACCAAAAACACGCAGATGAGAAACATCTGGTTGATGACCCAAAACAAGTTGTTGGGGTGAGTATTGATGATTTGCAGTAGGCCGAATTCACACTAAGGCCGCAGCATGTAAAATAGCATGCTCCCATGCAGAAACAGGTAATTTGTTTTCATCAACATGGGTCGAGCTATTAACTGCAAATGTTTGATAAATGATTCAGCGAGACCATTTTGTGTACGAACATGAGCTGCGGGATGTTCAACATAAATACCAGCAGATAAGCAATATGCATCAAACGTTTGTGATGTAAATTCACCAGCTCCATCTAGCCGAATAGACTTTATAGGAAAATCAGAGAAATGTGCACGCAATCTAATTATCTGGGCGAGAAGTCGAGCAAATGCAACATTTTGTGTAAACAAGAGACAAACATGTGATCTTCTAGCAGATGCGTCAATTACGACCATAAAATACTGAAAAGGTCCACACTGAGGGTGGATAGGTCCACATATGTCTCCATGGATCCTCTGGAGAAAAGTTGGTGATTCAAGTACAACTTTCGTTAACGACGGTTTGAGGATCAATTTTCCCATAGAGCAAGCAATACAATTTAAATCAGTAGCCAACGGAAGCTTCTGGTTCTGTAAAGGATGTCCTTGAGAATTATGTATAATTTTACCCATCATGGTAGATCCTAGGTGCCCTAGCCGGTTATGCCAAAGCTTGAATATCTTTGGATTATTCAACTTCTGGCTTATGACACTGTAAGCTTCAAATGCTTTAACTGTTATAAGATACAACCCAGAAGAGATAGCTACAAGCTTCTCTACAACATGCTTCTGGCCCATGTCTGATGAAGTGATACATAAGAACTCTGTATTATCTTCATTTATTGTTTCAAGATGATATCCATTTAGGCGAATATCTTTGAAACTTAATAGATTTCTCAAAGATTTAGGGGAATACAAGGCATCAATGATTTTCAGTTTTGTACCTCCTGGTAAGATAATACTGGCTCTTCCAGAACCATCTATTCAATTTGTTGAACCAGAGATAGTGTTTATTTTTTCCTTATATCCTTTCAAAACAGTAAATTACTTATTACTGCGAAATATTGTATTAGTCGTGCCGCTATCTACCAAACAAATATCTTCACCGTCAAGATTAATTTTTGATAGATTACTGCTGGAATCCTTATACTTCACAAAAAAAAATATAATACAAGAATAAACAGAGAGTTAACAAAACGTACTTCTTATATTAAACATGTAATTACACCAAAAAAATATGGTATACGTTGCATATAATTACACCAAAAAATATAGTATGCAAACCAAAATACAGCTTAGAACACACACAACTATACTACAAAATTTACAGATTCTTAACTAGTTCACGTGACAAGTTACGTTCATCATCATCTGACTTATTAAGAAAATCAGATATGTCCCACTTATCTTCTTCTGGATTTGTAAGAAAATCAAAGTCTAAGTGGGGAGAACTAGTAGAAGAATCGTTAGTCTCGATAAGATTTGTTTCGATATCAGTTGCAGGATGCTTCAGGGATGACTGATATAAATTGACAAGATGCTTAGCAGTACGACAGGTACCCGACCAATGTCCAGTTACACCACAACGGTAACAAACATCTTCCTAGTTCTTTACAGGCTTGTCAGACAAATCTTTGTCTTTTTCTGGCTTCTGATCTTTCTTTGGTGCGCCACCTTTCCACTTCTGGTGGTTTGGCTTGAACCGTGAATTCTTGTTGTTAGAGCATGACTCGGTCAACCTCACTAAGTGTTGGTATGTCAAGCTTAGTTGTCAACTTTAGTGATCAAAACTCGACCGCTAAACAACACACAATTAGGTGAAGTCATGTGAGAGTTAGCTTTAGGTTGTGGAAGATTTTTGTAGGATTTAGAATCACTGGTTGAAGAGTTGAATAAAGACGGAAGATCAAACGAAGACATCCGGCTTCATCATTCAACAGGTTAGTGAATCTAAATAACGCGATTCCATTATCTTTTACATTTGTGCTACAAAAGACATAAACATAACTCTCAGCTTGAGCTTTACGTTATGACTTGATCACTTGTGATCAGTGTGTCTTATGATAACTCCACTTTACCGCTTGCGGTATTACTGTTGTAGTTATGACGTTCCAATATTGCTTATAGCTTTCTTTTCTTCTCCGTATGTAAGTTAATATAAAGGTTTTTCCTAAAACCTTTCCGAGTTGGATATAACAATGTGATGTTATCTCGGTAGTACTACGAGATTTGATCCATCACAGTATTGTGTCTCTTCTTACCTAGTCTGGCTCTGTCGGATTGATTGCATATATTTATATGAGCCAATGTAAGAGAGATCATGACTCACACTTATGTTGTGTAAACTCAAAATACTGATGTTTCTGAGATTCGAATACGACGTCTTGGTTTGGCTCTGAACTTTGAAGTTCTGAATCATTCATTTGATTCTGTATATGAACATCTTGTATGCCATATCTCACTTCTGGATTCTGAAACCATATTTGTGTATCTCAACTTATGAATTTTCAATGTTCGAAACCTCAATGTAGGTTTTGGTAAAACTAAACGTTGATTTCGAAACCATAATCTGGTTTTCGCATTCATAAGCTATTGGTCTGAAACTTAAATATTGTGACCAATGAGATATCACAGATTCGTAACTATGTTTGTGTGGCTGAAAGTGACTTGAGAATCGAGGCCAATGTGTCTTGACCATGTGAATTCTAAAAGGTCGAAAAGACCCTGGGGTTTCCTAAAGGTTTATGTGAACCGGGAAATATATTCCCGTGCGTCGAGGCTAAAAAGGTGTGATGCTGAAACGGTTCTCGACCACATGGACTCTCAAGTTCGACACCAAACATTTGTGAAGCTTTAGGTTTCGCTATGTGGAAACTTGATTTGGGAACCTTAATATGGTTCTGGTCATATAATGAACTTTAGGTTCCAAAACCTTAATTTGGTTTCTGCCAAAACAGATGTACGTTTCGAAACCTTAATATGGTTGACTCAGAATGCGTATCTTCGAAGTTCAAACTCTACCTTTAATGAGTTTGATATTCTCGGTTTGAAGTTTGAATTCGTTCATCTTCAATGTACAACTAAGTGGGATTGAGTCATCATCTGAAATATGGTTAGTCGCTCTAGTTAGTAGACACATGATTTCGGATCAATATTGTACGTGATTAAATCATCGTATGATTTACTACTCGATCAAATATTCATTTGATTATTCATTTGATGTTTTGATTTGAATTCTTGGACATCATTAACGTGACATCTATATTGGAATCAAGAATTCAGGAGATTTAACATTTTGCTAGTTACTCGTGGAATCTCGCACCGTACTTCCAATGGTATATCTATTTGCGTGATTCGGAATGTCTGAACCTACATGTTCACTTAAACTTAACACACAAGGCTTTGTCCACGTCTGTTATGATACGTTTATGCGGAACGTTGAACCACGTTGGACCAGATACCACTTCCACCTAGGTTCGTCTGGTTAGCCCAGCAATACCAAGGAAGTAATGTCGACATTATTAAAGCTGGTGACGACATTTGAAAGTAATAATATATAAGGAGATTTTCGAAACTAATGACACGTTTTCGAATTGAGATCTTTCCCAGGGATCATATTTGGTAAGCGTTATATTTCGAATTTAAAAGAAATATCCAAATATACCTTAAGATATTATTTGCTTTGTTTGCTCTTGGCTAAACATCTTTCGAAAATATATTTTCTTTATGGAATATATTTTTCTTAAATATAAAATGCTAGAGTATTAGTTATCATTAAATGCTATGAGACTAAATGGGGAATTTCAGAATTATTATGTAGATGTGTTTTGTGGAATTTCAGAACTTAAGTTTGCCTCATTTCAAAGCTAAAGCGTAAGTCAATATAAATATGAGTGGTATCTCTCCTGAAAGCTTTATCCTTCTAGCCAAGCTCTTCTTCGGAATTGTAAGCTTGTGTTTGTCGCTTTTCTTTTCAGTTACCTTTGAGCTTTTGCTCTCGGGCTAGAATTGCGTGAAAGTCTTCTCTTTGGATCGAGAAGCCTAGAAGTACCTCTTACAGGAAACTAGTTTATGTTTACTAGTCTTCTTTGTATTGTACTTGTGTCCTGTTCTATCACGTTTATCAAACCTTGCGATCTTGTTTATTTTAAGGTCCTTCTCTTCTGGTATAAGGCCACTCAAGATCGCTGTGATTAGAACATACTCTTTATCTATTAACCTGGATTTGTCAGCAAGCCGCTTTCGGTTTGTGTGCCTACACTATAGATTTTGAGTGGAATCAAGATCGATGTTATTGGATTTGTTCTTTGCAGGTACATCGTTCTCCACGGTCATATCATATCGTACTTGCTACATCTATCTGCTTGATTCCAACTGGGACGACAAGGTTGCTCTTTCGGAAGTTTAGGTTTTGAAACCTTGATCGATATCTCGAGGTGTTTATTGCCTAAGTAAACTTAATAACCTCGCTCTTGGTGTGAAATGACATCACTGAAATATATGTTAGTTACCAAGGATATCATCTAGCGATTTGACCTGCCGCTATTTGGTTGTTGTCCATAAGGTTTTAATCGTCCGATTGGAGGTCGGGTAGTGATAGTCCACGCGACGGGATGTGAGGCAACTCTTGCGTAAGACAGTAAAGGATGTCTGTTTGCGTAGGGGAGTAAATGTGCGTGACCACCTTGCTGTGGTTGGAGGCGTAGGAATACTGAGGTGAAATCTTTGTGACTAATAGTCGTATTAGGGTCATATTGTCTGCACCAGCTAGTCCGAAGTCTGAGAGTGGGTGTGTTGGCGGCTTAATTCTTAAGAGTATTCAAACTGGACGGGGTCCCGGGGTTTTTCTACGAGTTTGTAGTTTCCTCGTTAACAAAATCTTGTGTGTACTTTACTTTACTTCCGCATTATATTTGAATCATCTTATATAATTAAAGTATCGTACTTGGTTGGTTGACATAGTCTTTCGGATTCTTGTATTGACTCCCTTGTATGAATCAATCAGATCTGAAGGAGATCTTTTTTTTGAGTTCTTGATTACAGGAACCTGTCAAGGTTTGACTTATAGGTGGACTAAAATAAAAGATTGGTGGTGTACTCGGTACCCTCGTCTTTTCACTTGTCATGATCATTTTTCTTACCACGACCGCGTTTACCTTTACCCTTATACTCGTCCATTATCACCTGCAGAACTCGTTGTTGCGTGTGCTTTAGGCACAACAACAGAGACAACAAGACGAGATTCCTCAACAATAACTCATTGTTTTGTTCTGCTACAAGTAGGCATGAAATCAATTGCGATTTTTTCTTAAAACGACGCTCTCGGTATTGTTGCTGCAAGACAACACTCGAGGCGTGAAAAGTGGTAAAAGTTTTCTCTAGTAATTGTTCATCAGTTACATTTTCACCACACAATTTCAGCTCTGAGGCTATCTTAAACAACGCAGAATTATAATCAGATACAGATTGAAAATCCTGAAAACGTAATTTCAACCAGTCATTTTTAGCTTTTGGGAGAATAACCATCTTCAGGTGGTTATACCGATCCTTTAAGTAACTCCACAGAACCTCTGGGTCTTTAACGGTCAGATATTCAGATCTTAACCCATCGTGGATATGATGACAGAGAAATATTAAAGGCAACGCTCTATCCTGCTGGGTTGCAACGTTTCCTGGTTTAATGGTATGGGTTATATCCTTCGCCTGGAGGTATAGCTCCGCATCCAAAACCCATGACATATAGTTGTTACCAGATATGTCTAAGGCTGCAAAATCTAATTTAGTTAAATTCGACATAACGATAATATACCAATTAAAGTTACCTTTGTCTTCGGAAAATCCGGCAACGCCTACTTTACCAAAATAGTAAACCTCAAAACTCTATACTAATAGAACTATCGTGTTGATAACGTGTAATAATTAAGCTACTAATTATATTAATTAATGACTAATATTAGATACTAATCAAAAAGTATTTAGTAACATAATGTATAGAGAGTGGAAGAGAGACTTTCTTATTAACTCTTAAGAAGTGGGATGGATATAAACACTAGCCCAAAGTGGCTATTTATACAAGATTCAAAAGAGGGGAGTTGAGACAGACACTTACTTAAGGTGTCTAGCAACATGTTACATACAACATGTAAGCTAACAGGCACTAGCTTTTGGTGTCGCTAGGAGAACCAAATAAGTGCATATTATGCACGCAGCTATTAAGTCGATAAGATGTAAGTGGGGGTTAACAACACATGCATGAGTGGAAAACCACTTCATGGTTACATAATAATAAGAGATATCTCATTGATTTGTAAACTCTCAATAAACTCTCAAGCTTATTTCAACTAATAACAATTCCCAAAAAATACAAATCCATGATTTGAGTTTTTTTTTTTTTTTTTGAAAGGTCGGATTCATTTATTAGCTAAAAGAAGTTTGTAATACATGGTACATTCCTGGGGATACCCAGCCCTACTTTGTCATGAAGAATGAAGTTGTGAAGGAAAGCGGGTGCAAATGTGTCCCAAACATGAGTGAGAGCTTGAGAAGGGTTATGGAGCATATGTATCACTGCTTTGTTGGCCAGAGCATCAACCACTCGGTTTGCTTTTCTGTAAGTGTGGGTGATTTTGGCTTCCTGGAGGTTGTCGATAATGCTTCGGATCTCCATAATCATGTCTTTGAGGAACCAAGGAGCATCATTGGAGTTGTGTATGAGTTTGACTAAGGAAAGGGAGTCTGCCTCAAACCATACTTCCGCCAGTTGAACTGATTTGCCATTTTCACAGCCAGTAGTAGGGCCCATGTTTCAGCCACAATGGATGTTGTTTGTCCGAATGAGCTGCAACTGCCTGAAGTATATCTGCATTAGAATTTCTGCTTACAATTCCTGCACCTGCCAGACCCGGTTGACCTTTTGTCGCGCCATGAGTATTAATCTTTATCCAATCAGGTGGCGGATGTGACCATGCAACAGTAATTGTTGTTGTGTTTCTCGCAGCCGTTTGTTGTCTTGGTTGTGGAGGTTCATTTGGCAGAATAGGTGGCATATATATCTGAGCCCATTTATACTCTTTCCAGAGTGTGATTGCAACCTGCGCCGTTTGGTATGGAGTTGCATTTTTGTTGGCATACATCCTTGCATTCCTATCCAGCCATATGTGCCAGAGTGTGAATAGGAGGAGGTTTCGCTGTTCTTCTTTTACCTGCAATTCAAGGATAAAATTAGTATTAATATATTGATTTCGTTGAAGATGTGAGTGATAAGCTTGTTGTTGTTGTTGATCCATTGTGGAGAAAATGATGTTTCAAATTTGCACCACTCTAGAACATTGAAACAGGAGGTGATCAATGGTTTCCGTATCAAGCCTGCAACCAACACAAATAGTATTAGTGGTAATGTTTCTTCTAGCTAATTGATCAAGAATAATAATTCTCTTTCTAGTGACTTTCCGGACGAAAAACCTAATTTTTGGAAGACAAGAGAGCTTCTAGATTCTCTTGTCGTAGGTAGTATTTATAATGGAGTTAGTGTGGTTGGTTTCAGTTGATGTGATTAATTTCTCATATCCCGTTTTCGGAGTAAATTCCCCAGATTTGTGAAGGGCCATACATAAGTGTCTGGAGTAGGAGATGATGGGAGGTAGATGCTGCAGACTCTTTGGGTTGCTTGAAGTGGAAGAGCTTCCATAATTGCTTCAACATTCCATGTATTAGATTGAGAGTTGATGAGTAAAGCAACATTTTTGGTAGGTTTGATTAATTCAGGTTGTAGATCCTGAGGTATCTGCTTCGGTATCCAGAAATCACTAATTGCCGTCATCTTGCCATCACCAATTTTGAGATGTAAAAAGGTCTTGCCAAGGTTGAAACTCTAGCAAGACCTTTCCAGATCAGACTTGCAAAGTCTGAAAGGGCAGGCAGGAAAGGAGAATCTATATTGCCATCCAGATATTTGGCAAGATATAAGGATCCCAAAGTGGAATCAGGTTGTGAATATAATTTCTAGATTCTCTTGAGGAGTAAGGCATCATTGTGTTCTCTGCTTTTGCAAATACCTAGCCCTCCAAGGTGTTTGGGAGCTGCAATTTTATCCCAACCAATAGTATGCAGTAAACTGGCATTTTCGTCATGACCACAGAAGAAGTTCCTACAAATCTGGTCAATTCTGTCATGAATATGAACCGAAAGCCTTTGAGTCTGCATAATGTGGTTAGTAGTCGGAGTTAATGCAGTAGTTATCATAACGAGTCTACCTGCCGGGTTTAACGAGTCTACCTGCCGGGTTTAAGACTCTTTGGGCTGCTTAAAGGCGGTGAATGCATTCAGACAAAGTTGATGTATCATAAACTATATCACTATAATAAAACAAACGTTCTTTTTCATACGGAGGAGAAAAGTTTTTTCAACGCTGAAATGTCTCAAATACCCCTCCATTGTTTTTCCACAACTGTTGCATTCTTTTTTATCTTCTCCTGTTCAAAATCTGCTGGAAACAAATTAACGGCATGCGCATAGCGCATGCTATTTCACTAGTTAAATTAAATTAAACCCTATGGTTTCAGAGTTTCTTAAATGTCTGCGATTAAAAGTAGGGAGTTCTATCAACTCTTACGATTTCTGGCCCTACCTAAAAAATTCTAACCAATAGGAAGCCTTCCAAATATTTTCTCTCAACTTTTAATCTACCGTAAACCCAAACTCTATTCGTAAACCCTATCAGTTTTTTTTACTCTTTGTTCTTTCCCCCCGCCTCTTCTCATCTTCCTCCCCCACTTTTGTCTCTTTTATTAAAAGTGCTAGGGAGAATTAAAAGTGCAGTATAAAGGATTTCAAGTTGTGATGCCATTTCTATCAATTTTATAATCTCTGTTATTATTTCTTTTTGGTTTCCTTTTTTTGTTTTTCTGGATTTCCATGTTCTTCATTGTATTATATGATTCTTGATTCTATAGGTGGGGTTTTTGCAAATCTAAATAGAAATCAGGATTTTGGATCTAGGATAACTCCCTCCTCTTTGTTTCTCTTTTTCTATTGTAAAGAAGGGTTTTTAATTAATATTCTGAAATTCTGATCTCTTGAATTGAATTTTTCTTGCAGATAGAGGATTTCATGATATTGGGTAAATCAATTCTTTTAAGGATTTTATGCAGGTGCGATTTTCTCAGAGTAATAGACAACCCTAATCATATATGTAAACATATTCCGTATTCTGAATTTTTCGGAAACGTTGTTTCAGGTTGAAGATTAAAAAATCTGAAGTAAAGCTATTTGTGCTAGGGGTTTACACTGGGTAAATCTCTATATCTTATTATGAATTTTCTGTTGTTTGTGGTGTTGATTTTGATTTCTTTATTAATCATCTAATCATCATCTTAGACTGAGTTCACAGTGCAGTAGACTTGGGTTAGAGTGCAAGTGAGCAATTTATCATATTTTCAGTGTTTAAGGAAAGGGGATGCGATGAATCAGATTCCATCATTGAGTTTATGGTCTGTTAACGTTTAAGGAAGTGGGAATTTGGTTTTATATACTTTTTACAAGGAATTTATCCGTGCCGGACTGTTCAATATTGTACGTACATTTCTGTTTGAACTTTCTATGTCTCCTATTTTCTCATGGCGGCGGCGCCCCAAATTTCTGAAAACCCATCCCCTTGTGAATTTGTTACCTTGTTGCCTTGTAAAGCGTGTTCGGACACATATTTTAAAAGGTCTATTCTGGTCTTCCTTTGAAGTATTCTAAGTGGTTGTCTAAGTTGCCCAATTCACTATAAAGATTATCAAAGTCTGAGTTGCCCAAGAAAAAAACAAGGATATGTGTATCTCTCCAATAGATTTACACTAAACAAAGTAGTAGCAGTCATTTTACGCTGGCAACATATTCAGTGTAATAGAATATATCTTTTGGAAATGATGAACAGTTGCAGACTAAGAAGCCGAAGAGATAGCGAGCTAGGTGTCATAGCATTTATAAGCTTGAGGGAGTATTCAACAGTTAGCCCCTAAAAATGCTTGTTTGACAAACATCATGCGTACATGGGAAAACAAAATACTGAATACTACCTTTTGGAAATTTCTTCATGTCAAAGCATTGAATAACAAATCAAAATTTTACAATTAAGCCAATACCGGTTTCTCAATTGTTCCAATGTAACAGTGGCGTTACATCTGATCTGCAACCAAAACAGTATGGTTGCAGATGAGAACCAACAAAAAATTGCAAGCACATGAGGATAGTGTTATGGAAAGAGTAAAAATACATGTACTACACCCATTCCCTTCGCAACTCTATCAAATACAGTGTGCTTAATATCCAGCCATGGTGTTGCCGCGGTGGTTATACATAACTGAGAGCCGTTGGTGCTTCCATCGACAGTGTGAAAGGTCTATCGTGCCTTCAACTGCAAATTAGAAAAAGTGACCATTTCTCTATGCAAGCTCTTCGTAACAATGAGAACCTGACGCTAGAATGAACAACTTCACTAATAAGTTTGTAAGTTCTAATCATACGACAATAGAAGTAACCCAAGTTAAATTTCCATGTTCGCAACTGACTGTTACCATGTCAATAAGAGTTACCTTTCGTCAAATTCATCCTCAAAATCCATACCCCATATAGATTGCCCACCAGTACCGTCTCCCCAAGGATCCGTCAAAGGATCTTTGGTCTCGTTGAAATTAGCTGTAACCGGTGAAGATGAGCAAAAGGGAAAACCCATCTGTCAGAACAACCTTTAGCAAGATAATACAGAGCAAAGTTGCAGATAATCAATGTATCTCGTTCCGACCTTGAAGTTAAAGGACAATGGTAGGATGGATTAAACTAACCCAATGAAAACACAAACTACTAAGTTAATAAAAAACTATAGATGTTATCAACTACAACTACAATAATCCAGAGGCAATCATTTTGTATTATTCAGCAAGCGGGGGTACCTAGAAAGACTGCAACTGCCAAGGAAGATGTGATGAACAAACTATCTAAGGAATTCAAAGTACCTCATAAGGAAGTTCGGTAGAACCCTAACTTGCCTCAAACATGGCCAACGCTTTCTTAGGATTCCCGTGTTAAAGAAGGCAAGCTATATGATCTTCGACATTTCTACCAATAAAAAATCTCTTAGTTCTCAAAAATATATAGCTCTGGGTAATTCAATGAAGTGGTTCACATAAATGACCATAAAAATGATAGTCTTCCTTTCATCTTAACACACGAAGTACTTGTACAGGTCAAAATCTATAATGTCATCGTAATTGGAAATCTGTTTTATTAAACACTAACAATTCACATTAGCACATTTGACTCACCCTGCTAGGCTTCACAATCACAACCTCTCGTGGAGACACCACGCAACACATCGATAGAGTTAAAATTCATTTGTAATTTAAAACTCAAACTAATCAAATAAAAAATTTCAATAGGCCACAAACCAATATAGACCATTGAACGCGAGATCCATATAGTTATGAAGCAATATTTGAGTGCTTGGAACGTCGACGCTCTAACTGCTATCTGCCAGTAAGGCTAATCTACTGCAGCCCAACTTAAATCTACGGTGTGGAGGTGAGCCTTAACCTTGCTTGGAGGCTTTGATTAATATGCTATTTATCTTTCGTAAAACTGATCTTTTAACTACTGTGCTAACTTCATTTTTATTCACTTATTAAAATTGTAACTAAGCTCAGTTGTGCTTTCCAATTAATAAAACTAATGTAGAGGCAAAGACTACCAAAGTTTAATTGTACCCAGTCTGTTGTGGTCGCATTGTGTTTTTTGGAAGATGAATGAAACCACGATATAAAAGAAGAGAAATATGCATACCAACAATAGTCCATGTTGCAGCAAGACTGGTTGTTTGATCTTTCCATCACCATCTTACCACGACCTAAACAAAGTTCATGATCAATTAACGAATTTTACGATCAGCTCATACATAGTTTTGTACCTAGAAAAACGCTACGTCGGTCTAAGCTTAGCAAAATTAAATTCTGAATCTAAGCTTATTTCCCTTTGAAAGCCCTGGATAATCTCACCTAAGAGACAATATTGGGTAGATTTACATAGATTTTGAAATTCCAGTTTTCAAACAGGATTTCAGCACACCTTTAAGACAACTACTTGAATATGGTGTCTTACCAAAGTGCTTGAATTCATAAGAGTTAAACATCAATCTTTCCTGTGGTAATATGAATTACCCAAGGCCTTTCATTGTTGAGATAACATATTCAAAAATATTTTATGTGTAATACAGTTCATCACTTCCAGTAATAACTCAGTTTTGTCAAACCAAAAAAGGAGCAAACGTGAAAATTAACACAGTATAAAATCCATGCTTTCAAACATGTAATCAGCGGTGGATTTGATGAAGTGCAAATTCTAGGAGAATCCTCACCTTTTTTTCTTCTTGTTTTAAAGCTAGATTTCTTCTTCTTCTTTCTCCCCCTCTACTTGTTATGTGATTTTCCAATTTTTTTAAACATCTTCTTCTCC
>JAJJMA010001290.1:0-17480 GCA_023529015.1 Papaver nudicaule
AAGGCAGTTTCCTCGTTAAAAAAACGTTTGGTGTCTTGTGTGCTTTTCCTTTCCGCATTATAACTCTGATTTATAATTAAAGCACCAAGTAGTACGTTATTACCTAACTGTCGAGATTACTCCAGTTAGAGGTTTGGATATTGATTTTTGAGATCGTCCAAACTCTTTACCATAAGACTCACGAGCCAAAACGAAAAGTTGGTAGTATTTCGGTACCCCTTCTTTTTCAATGTGTCCCCGAAAAAAAATTCTTTTATTAGTTGCCCTTGCCGTTAACAGTCTACATATTAAAGTTAAGTCAATGCTTGACCAGTCAAGCCAGTTATCAAAATTACCAGTATAACCCTTTATACTTAAGAGTGAACTTGAACGTTCAGAGACCAATTCATTTGGTTTTCTTAGGTTTATCGAGAGAGAGGAGAGGAAAAAGAAACGATGGAGACAGCGCGAAAATTTTGAGTCAAATCGATTGAAATCGACAGAAAACCAAATGATTTTCAGAGATAGAGAATCATCTGTGAGTGATACTGAGTGATTTTTAGGGTTTTATAGAATTTCAGTTTGGGTTTGTTTAAGAAGATGGAGGAAAATTTGAAGATGAAGGAAAATTTGATGAAGAGGAAAGTGGATTTCGATGGGTAAGAAAGGGTTTTCTCTCCATTTCACTGATTTCGCAGGAACCCTAATTGTTCTTCAAATTTCGCATGAACCCTAATTGATTTCTTTGTTTTTTTTTTCCAGATTTTCTGACGAGTTGAAGGAGAAAGAAAAGAAGAGGAAACAACGCTATAATCTGTGAGATTTTCTACCCATATGGCACAAACAACTTTTCTGTTTGACTACCCATTTTCTTCTCATTTATGTACTGTCAAAGAGATGGGATTTAGAATTCATTGAAGAAGAAGATTTAGGGTTCTCAAATTTGATCCTTCAATAGAATTGAAATTTGAGTAAGTTCTACTTTCTTTCTTCTTAAACTTTTGATTGTCTGTTCTAGCATATTTGATTCAGGATTATAGCTTGAAAATCTATTCTAGCTCAACTAATGTGTATTTTGAGTGTTTGTTAATATGTCTAGTAGAATTGGTAAATTAGTTTTAGTTTGATAAGTGCTTTTGTTTGTTTAGGGGATTAAATTAGGTGAAAAAGTTCAGTGTCAAACCTGTAACCACTAAATTGTGTACATACTTTGCTGCATAAGCTTACGGAAGCTTTGGCAACATTTCATTTATTGACATTGTCATAGCTGGTCTGTAGAGGAACATGCTATGTTAGAGCTGGTTTGTTTTGTAAAAGGTACGATCTTACGTGTAACAGGATGTTCTGGTTTTGCAAAGATGTCACAATTAACAAATGTAGATAGGTGTCGTTTTGAATTTGTGAATCCTTTTAAATCAAGCTTGGCTATAGATGTTGTTGTTTGGTTTGCTTGGGACCTAATTACGAGGAAGTTATGCAGAGACATGGCCCCGAGTTTGTTATATGAAGGCTTGTACTTGTAGCTCAAATATTTATGTTATAAGTGGCTTAGATCCGTGCGCCCTGTGGTGGTGCTGGGCCTGGAATCCTGCAAACTGCAAAGCCTAGAAACCAAATAGGCTCTTCTTCTGTCGTGATTTCTTTGTGCTGTCTACGAGGTGTAAATGGCTTGTTATCTGATTTTTTTCTCCCCCATTTGCTTCTCAGCTGATTGATCAAACAATAAACGAACATGACTTGTTCAGTACAAGGGTATCCACGTCTTATATGTTCATTCTAGTAGAACTAGTTTAAGTTAGAAAAAGGAAGTCCTTTTGTTCATTTAGGGGGATAAATTAGGTTAACAAGTTTGGAGTGTTACTGAAATGTAACATACTAAGCTAGAGCTCGTTTATGCCTTTTATTTAGGTTTGCTTTATAAAAGGAACTTCCGAGTAGAAGTCTAGACTCTAGGATGTCACTCTAATCATCTAAAATGTTGTGGATGCGTATGCCCGTATCCAAACCTGTGTGATTAGCTTTGCTTCGCGTTTTCGTAGTTTTATGTGTTTCGGAACAAACTAAGGCTGCGAAATCATACAAAGATCAGATATCTATGTTATAAGTGGCTTAGATCCGTGCGTCCCGTGGTGGTGCTGGAGACTGGAATCCTGCAAAGACTAAGAACCACATAGGCTCTTCTTCTGTCATGATTTTCATTTTGCTGTCTACGAGGTGTAAATGGCTTGTCAATTGATTTTTCTCTACCCCATTTGCTTCTCAGATTATCGATCAAACAATCAATGAAAATGACTTGTTCAGTACAAGAGTATCCGCATCTTATATGTTCTTTCTGGTGGTTAGTATTACGTATTTCGTATGACTAGTAGAACTAGTTTAGTAATAAGGAAGGTCGTTGTGTTAGTATTAGAGGCAAACAAGGACCAATTAGGAAGCCTAGGGCCAGCACACGAGAAGGTTTTAAAGTGATGATCCTGGTAAAGATAGAGAAGTCCGGAAAGTGGGTGGTGACCAGATTTGTAAAGGACCATAATCATCCACTGGATACTCTATGCAACTACGTATCTCAAATCCATATCTGTATTTACTAGGAACACTCTATACCAACCAGGTCTTTAAACACATGCTCAGTTGTTGAATTTATGTTTTAGCTAACTTATGCAGGTTTTTTATCTGTGCACTATTTTTCATAGTCATTAACTTTTTCTGACAATAATCTGCAACAGTAAGTATGGTACATGCAACTGAAGCAGATGATACCTACCTAATGTATTGGAATTGTGTAGTTTTCACAAGCTTGAATTACCATTTTAGGACCGAGGTTAAGGTCTGGTTAACTGATGAATCCCTAGTTCTTTAATTTGTAACGTAATCTACAAAAGTAAGCATACAATTTTTCCTCATAGGTGAATAATAGTTTTAGGTTTTGCAGTTTATAAAGCTTAAGCTTAGCAATACTTGGGGTGTTTCAAGAGCCATAGCCTAATGGTCTTTTGTATTTTTTTCTTAGGAAGCTGTCTGTGCCATCAAGAGATGTATGAAGTTGTCAGTCACTCTTGCAGGTCCAAGTAAGATACCTGCAAAGAAGATACCTGTCAAGAATGTGCAAAGAAGATTACCTGCAAAGGAGAAGAAAACTTAGTAGAATGTTTTTTTTTTTAATGTTTTTTTATGAATGTGTAGTACCTCAGATTCAGTGGTTCTTGAACATCTTGTTGTTTCAAAATCTTTTGTTTATCAATGAAGTGTTGAATCAGTTGAAAATCTTGGGCTTGATTGAAGAACATGTTGACTCGGTTTGACTCAGTAATGAGTCGAATCATTGACTCGGTCAGGGGTTTACAAGTCTTTTAATTGATGCCAGCTGGTGGATAATGTGGGTGAAACTGGATGAACAAAAGTTTACCGTTTTTTCAAAAAAACGGGGCACTTTATAGAATACTTAAAAAGTAAGGGCATTTTATATTAACATATTTCAAACAGGGGCATTTTATAAAATCACCCATTATTTTTTTCCTATCTTTTCATCTTTTTCTATGTCTTGGGCACGTTGGATCCACGTTGCAAAAAGGAAAAAAGTCCCATGCCAATCGTACTCTGATTACCAGCTCTTTTGGTGAAACTACCGAATTCTTTTGGCCAATTCAACTATGAACCGCCCATGTGGAAAAGGTTGTTTTTATAGAACGAACAAAACGAAAATGGTTGAGCATAATTGAATTGAACAAGTTCTTGGTCTCTACCATTTGTATATACTTACTATTCTATCATTTAAAAAAAAAAATACTCTCCCGATTTCAATGATATAGTAAGTGGAGAGATCAAAGGAGGTGGTGGTATTTTATACCGTCATTATTTAATTGATTGATCCAGCGGTTCCGGCAATGTTAGATTAAAAATGTTTTAGCATTGCTAAATCAAAATTATTCTCAATACCAGATTAATATATCACGTGGACACTTGTAAGAAAATATTCATTCCTGGATCGATCACGATCACACTTGTAAGAAATATGCACGAAGTCTTTTTGGAACGATCGATCGAGTAAGAAAATATGCACAAAGTCTTTTTGGATGGATCGATCGATAGAAACTTGGTAATCAATTGGCACCATGCTTCTTCCATCCTTTTCAAAAAACGGCCAATTAAATATCCCATTAAAGTCAACAATGATTATCTTAATCAAAGAATCATCTTAGTGCTGATTAGCCTATCAATTTATGTGCTTATAAATATACTCTTCCATTCCTTACACTTTCATAACACTCATAAATCATCTTTGTTTCCTTCTCTGCATTTCATTTGTATCATCCATGGCTTCCAAAATGCTTCTGAGTGATCGAATCACAGCCATGAACAACAATGTTCCGTCGAATTACATAAGACCCATCTCCGAGCGTCCAAATTTCACCCAAGTTCAATCATCAGAAGATTCTTCCATCCCTCTCATTGATCTCCAAGAACTCGACGGTCCGAACCATTCGGAGTTGATCAAGCAAATTGGCCGTGCATGTGAACAAGATGGTTTCTTTCAGGTGAAAAATCATGGGGTGCCGGAGATCGTTATCGAGAAAATGTTGCAGGTAGGGAAGGAGTTCTTCAGGTTGCCGGAGAGTGAAAGAACGAAGTTTTATTCAGATGATACGTCGAAAACAACTCGGCTGTCGACGAGTTTTAACGTGACGAACGAAAAGGTCGCGAATTGGAGGGATTTTTTGAGACTTCATTGTTATCCTCTTGAAGATTATGTCAAAGAATGGCCTGCTAATCCTTCGACATTCAGGTAGATTTTCAAGATTTCAATTTGTTGATTATACTTCCACAGGTATCTTTTGCAAGACTTTTACCGCCTTTTAAGCAGAAACATACCATGCTTAGACTTTAGAATTTTATACAGTTTTCAATACTTTTTCCGTCTAAGTTATAGAGGTGTAATATTAGATTAAAAAAATGAATTTCATAGATATTTATCTTTTAATTGAATACATTAAAGCTAGAGGGAATTATATAAATACCTTTTAGTTTCGGGATCTTTCAAAAAAAGTTTTTAAATTGTATTATCTAAGTTCATGCTTAAAAAAGAAAAAATAATAACACATATCTCTTAAAAAGTATTCTTTAAGGAATAAGAAAACTTAAGGGTGTTGGAGAATGGTTCTTTGGGACTAATACTTGGTGTGGTCACATTGCAGAATTGATGTGGCGGAGTATTGTACAAGTATTCGAGGTTTAACATTAAAATTACTAGGAGCTATTTCGGAAAGTTTAGGTCTTAATAGAGATTACATAGGTGGAGAATTGAATAACCATGGACAACACATGGCTATAAATTACTACCCCCCATGTCCAGAACCCGAACTTACATATGGACTTCCCGGTCATACTGACCCGAATGCCATCACCATTCTCCTTCAAGATGATGTTCCTGGATTGCAAGTCCTTCGAGATGGAAAGTGGATTGCTGTCAACCCAATACCTAATACGTTTATTATCAATATTGGTGATCAAATACAGGTATTTATCCTTTATCCATCCACTTTGTTGTATCTATTATTCTCAGTGTTATAGACTATGTGAGAAATTTGTTATGACCTTCTATTGAATGTGATATGAATTAAAATAAGGCTAGTAATATCATGCACTCTAGAGCGTAATGAGAATGCAAATTTAAACGATTGAATCTGACCGCCTATATACATATGCACCCCGAAAAAGAACCAATTAGTATGTCCATATAAAACAATGATAATATTAGAATTGATTTTGGTCAATCAATCCCTATTTATATTACTTATACGTTGTTTGTTAAATGGAATTATTTTCCATGGATTTTCAGGCTCTTAGTAACGATAGGTATAAGAGCGTTCTCCATCGAGTTGTTGTGAACTGTTCCAGAGAGAGATTTTCTATCCCAACGTTTTGTTGTCCGTCCAAGGATGATGTGATTAGACCGGCTCCTCAATTGGTTGATAACGAGCATCCTTCTCTTTATAGAGATTTTACATACACCGAATATTTTGGAAATTTTTGGACCAAGAAACTTGGAACTGAAACTACTCTAGATATGTTTAAAACGGATTTTAATTGTTCTATTGGGCATAAGTAGGTTCAACACTAATAGAAGATTACAACATATGGATATATTATATTCTGACATCTTCAATATAGGCTCATCTATTTCCAATAGCTGTTGATGGAATGCACATTATGATTTGGACTGAAACTCAACAAGGTAACTTCACTGTGGCAACTGCGGTGAATGCTGTCAGAAATGTTAGTCATGTATCAAAAATGTATAAGAAGATATGGAAGAACTATGTCCATCCATCAACAACTACAAAATGTTTGGAAATTTCTTAGAAAGATGTGCCCAATAAAAGAAAATCTGCAGAAAAGAGCCTTTTCTTTTGCTTCAAGGTGTTATTTTTGTCACAATGAGCAGGATATTATGGATCATATATATTATGGCATTGTTCTTTCATTGTGGTAATCCGGAGATGGATGAGAGGTATTTTTATTCCATATTCCTTTGTCTTTTGAGGAAGTGTTAGCTAGCTGTAAAGAAAAAATTCCAGCGATACAAGAATTATGGTACATAGTTGCTTTCACTACAATGGATGAAATATGGAATACTAGGAATAAAAATTTCTTTGAAGAATTAGCCTGATAGTGACAAATCAATTCAAAGGATTTTACACAGAATACAGAAATGTAAGATTATACTCCAAGGTTTTATGTGGAACAATGATTATGATAAGCAGATATTGTAAGTCTTCAGTATTGTTTAAAGGAAGATCAAATGCCTCAATCCAGTTGCTTGTTTATTTCAGTTACCTGATGAAGGAATTGCTTTATTGTGTTGTGATAGTGCTCCAAGAGGTAACCCTGGACTGGCAGGATATGGCTTCTTAAATAGGAATCACTGTGGTGAATTTGTATTTGCGGAAACTGGTGGACTTGGTATTACTACAAATTTCAATGCAGAGGTTATGGAAGGAGTAAGAGGAATGGGTTGTTAGTAATCATCAATATAGAGTCATATTGCAACTGATTCAAAAGTTGTTGTAATAGCCTTTATGAGTATGAGGATTCCTTGGAACTTCATTGCAAGATGGAGAAATATTTGCAGTAAGTTACATTCAATACATTTTAAACATGCACACAGGGAAGTGAAATTTTCGACTTATTATTTTTGCAAACAAGGGTGTATTTTTACAGCGTGGTCAGACTACAACATTCACATCACAACCTCAAAATCTGAGGAGAATTGAATTACCTGACATCACTTACTATAGATTTCCATGAAGTACTAGCACTATGTAATAGGTTCTGATTTTCTGTATAGTTTTTCTATTGGGCTTGTTTTGGTTTTTTGGGCATGTTTGCCTTATTTCTTTTTTGTGTTTCTTTTGTGGGTTTATTACCCGATATTGTGGCTGAAACTTTTGTAATCTCTTCTTTGGAAACTAATAAAATAACTTTTTTTTTATTTGTAGTGTAGCCGATCCCCACACAATTTATGTTCTTCAGTTGCTTCCTCATTTCCCCGACCAAACAACTCCTCAGTTAATTTTCTACTAGATCGCAACTCCATAAAAAAGACAACTCTATGCTGCAGTAGGCAAAAACTCACGAAAATAACTTTGAATGAAGTAACCTCTGTATCAAAGAAAGGGAAACCCAGACGATGCATTTTTTACTATTACGTGCATTCCCTCCCAGTCACTGGATTCCAATATCACTCTTTAACGGAACAGACTAGGCATATCAACAAGTCTGAACTTCTTCAATTGATCTAGTCAGCAACAAAGAAGCATATAGTTGATTCCTTGTAAGAAGACAGTGATATGGGAAGGTGCAGCTAAGTTATTCTTTCACGATGTCTGGAAACATTTTGGGTTCCCTACTTCAATCATCTCTAACAGAGATAGTCGTTTTCTAGGTCAATTTTGGACCAAATCATGGGGTCTAATGGATACAAGACTCAAGCATAGCACCGTTTTTCACCCCCAAACAGATGGGAAAACAGAAGTGGTGAACCGAACTTTAGTTCATCTCCTACGAGGGTATCACTGTAAGCATCCTAAGACTTGGGATGAAAGTTTACCTTGTATACAGTTTTCTTTTAATCGAGCCTTTCATGGGACTACTCTGAAGTCTCCTTTTGAAGTTTGTCTAGGCTATTTGCCTCAGAGTCCATTTGATATGGGTTTCTCCACTTCTCAAGATATAGTATCAACAGAAGAAGAAGACACTAGAGCTCAACGATTTATTGAGAGGATAAGCAAGATACATACTTTAGTAGAGTCTCAACTACAAAATTCTCAAGCTAAGTACAAGGCTAAACATGATAAACATCGTGTTCCTTGTAACTTTTCTAATGGAGATTTGGTATGGTTACATATAGGGAAAGAACGACTGGAGGGTGAAGGAAAGAAGCTTAAACCTATACGTTATGGACCATTCAGAATACTGAAGCAATTTGGAGATAATGTTTTTCAGTTAGATTTACCACCATATATGCAGATGTATTCCGTCATTAATGCATAATACCTGAAGCTATTTGAACCTTCACTACTTAATGAAGAGGATGTTCATGAATTGAATTTACCACCTGTATAAGACTTGTGGATAGAGCGAGAGGAAGCTCTCAAAGAAGATTGTATTGTTGAAACAAAAGTGACGCCTACCAGAAGAGGTGACCGTGTAATGTTTCATGTGGGGCGTGCAGGTCAAGTACCAAGCAAAGCAAAGTGGTTTAACAAGGAACAAGGTGAGGTTGAGTTTCCCCACCTTCAGTTCTGAACTTACACATGAGTTTCAGCTTCCTAAAATGGGGGAGCCATGATACAGGAGTATCGTAGAAGAGTGCCAGATAAGTCTGCCAGACAGGGATGCCAGACGAGTCTGCCAGAAAAGGATGCCAGACGAGTCTGCCAGAAAAGGATGCCAGACGAGTCGGCCAGACGAAGTTTAGATGAGCCATGTTATGGCTGGAGAGTATCTAGAAGGTACTAAAAGAGGTGAGGTTGTTCTGTTAACAACTTGCCCAAGAAGTTTGAGGTTTCCTAACTTAGATAGGATTCCTAGTTTAGGTGAGTTCTAAAACTCATAGTCTTTCTTTATTTATATAAGAGTAAACTCCTATAAAATGGAGAGCTATAGAACAGAAGAGGTAGAGAGAACGAGGGAGAGAGATAGCATTCGACTTATTGATTGTAAAAGAGTTCTTTCAAGCAATAAAGAAGAAGAAATTAGCAGCATTACCTTGTTCTTGTTGTGTTATTCTCAATCTACTTCCCTATCAGTACTAACTCTAGGTACCACTGATCGATTACGTATCCCGCCATGGCACCACAAAAATCCTGAAAGGCTGTGGCCAAGGCCACGGCCGCACGAGCTGGCATGGCCAGGAAGGCCATGGCCAAGAATGTTGTAATCACAGCCATGCAAGGCCAAAGGCCAAACTGGGGCCACCATGGCGCCACAAAGCCATTGCGCCATGAGTTTGGCCCCACACGGTTTTTCAGGCCTTCGAGGCCACACACATCATATCTACGCCAGTTTCACTTGGCATACTAAGATTTTATGGCTCAGGGCGCCAATATTACACAAGAATTCGTAGCACAACACTACTGAAAAGAGCACAAACCGTGTAGCTTCATCACCATATATTTAGGCCCAGGCCACCGAGCTGTAAAATAATACTAAGAGTGTAAAGAAACCTATTGCGCCACACTCATGGCGACACAACATTATTACGGCCTAGCATAGTACAATTATGCAACATATGCATTTCTACACGAAATATCAAAACATCACACGGGGGGGTAACTTTAGGGGTATTGGTCTGGCGGTCTACGACAGTTAGAAAGAAATTGATGGAGATGGTGGACAGTGAGTGGAGTGGACATATTCTACACAACTCTAGCAGTTACAGAACGACCCCATGTCCTCCACTCCTCCACTCTTCCATGACTTCCACCTTCTCTGTCGAGAGATCAGGGTGAGTTCAACACTATAAATGGAGGCTTCCTTTATCTTCCAAGGCAGAGAACACCAGAACCTCAGAGCACGAGAATACCTAAGTATCATAGTATCAGGAAATCGATTCTGAGTATTCAACACACTTCTAGCCTTAGAGATTTCTAGTCACACCTACGATGGAGATCTTCAACCCTTACACCCAGAAACACACATCCCAACCTGATCTTAAGTTTCTTTCACTATTTCCCTCCCTATATCAACCCTTACCCTCTATGTGACCGAAGCAAGGCTTGAACGGCCATTGACTTGGCTTAGGCTAGTTTGTTCGATTTTGATCTCGAGTACTAAAAAGTTCTCATTTGTAGTATAGTGTTTTTGATGGTGTGTCAAACCAATCAATAATATGATCTCAACTATTACACAAATTCAATTAAGAAGTAGTGGAGTAAGTCGAGTTCGAATCCACAGAGAGGTGTGAGTTCAAGTTGTTATGAGAATTGGGATTGTTGTTGTTTAAACAAAAAATCAGAAAATAGTAAATTTGTGATTCAAATTATGATAAAGGCATTGATCAAAGATTCATTCTACCAAACATGAATAATATTAATCATACAAGTGTAATCTTCAATAATTTCGATTGTTAACAACCCTAGACAAGTTACAAGTTCAACTAGTCTATTAGATTCCAAGGTCACTTCGTAGAATAAGTTCTCTACTCGTTTCTAGCCAATTAGGCCACTTTGAATAAGTTCTCAAAGTGTAACGTAGTTAACCGATATGCTCTATGAATCGGGTTGATCCTAACCACATGCTCACAAGTTCGACATGTTAACTTAGGGTTGTCTTCTACACACTATTGTCCACAACATCCCATCGCAACAAATAATGTTTTACTACTTATGTTAAGATTACTCTAACAATTACGGATTAGAGCTCTCTAAACTAGCATTACAGTTGCATACAAGATATTCAATTGGCCACTTGAACAACTAGCATACATCTCATGGTCATAGCACTGTAAAAGACAATCAACAAAACAAAAATATTGAAAAATTAACTTGCATAACTTGATTAAAATCTCATGTCTTGGGAGTTTTGAAATCCTCCCCATCAATAAAAGAAAACTAGCTACTCATGTTCTTAAAGAAAACAAAATCTTTGAGTGAAAATAAGTTGTTAACTCAAAGAGATACGATAAACAAACCGTCGCAGCAAACCAAAGTTGCTGCTGAAGTTTACGCGAACTTGCTCTTGACTGTTAAGGTCATTAAGGATGAGCTCTGAGTTGACTCGCGTTGACTTAGGTCAATTGTGATTTCTCGATCTTGGGTTCATCTTCTCGAATTCAATCTCAGGTGTTTTCGATTGCATTTACTTCATCGGTTTAATTCATTTCATCATTTGTAATGATTAGATGTCTTAAATCCTTTTCTTTTGTCTGAATCTCAATTTTTTCACATAATTTCAAAACCCGACAGTTGATATTTCTTCTTTACCTGCTACTACGATGAGGGGAGATTATCCTGCTCTCGCTTTGCCGGATACTATGCTTGATATTGATGACTGGAGTTTTAGTCTTATTGGACGGCTTGACCTGCAGACGCTTCCCTTTGCTGATGCAACAAAAATTTTGGAGAATCAATGGGTTAAGCTTTCAGGTAAAGTTAACTTCATCCCTTTAGGGAAAGGCTTTTTCACTATTCAGTTATTCAATCAAGAGGATATGATGTATGTATGGAAAAGTAAGGTCTGGCCTGTTGAAGAACAATATTTGAGAATTAAGGAATGGACTCCAAATTTTAGATCTGATTCTCAAAAGATTTCCACTAATGCAGTTTGGGTTAGATTTCCTGGATTGAGCTTAGAATGCTGGAAAGAAGAGATTGTCTTATCTCTTGGAAAAGCTTTGGGTAATCCTATAAAAGTTGATGATAATACACTTCATAAAATTTTAGGCTATTATGCAAGTGTACTGGTGGAGATAGATCTTACTAATAAAATTCCTGATAAAATTTGGGTTGAATCCAAATATGGTGGTTTTTTTCAGCCAGTGGTTATTCCTAGAATGCCTAAGTTTTGTGAACACTGTCAGGTTATTGGTCACTTAGATTCTGAATGTAGATCTAAGAAAGGAAATCATGTGCCTACTGATAATGGAAACCATAATGGTTTTCAACAAGTGAAAAAGAGGAAAAGGAACAATAAGCAGAAAGGCAAAGGTGTATATGTTCCTAAAACTAATACTGAGCATGGACCAAATGTACAGGATACAGGCTTTGTTCAAAATGATGTTGCTCAGGATTTGGCTTTAGTTATTTTCTCTAATTCTTCCAATTTTCAGGGTGAATCTAGTGGTAGTGAGAATGTTTCTTCTCAGCATTTTTCTTCTAATTCTTTTGAAGTTTTACAAACAATTCCAGAAGATGATGCTTTCATATCTGAAGATGATCCTCAAGAAATTGACACACAAAAATTATTGGATATGGCTTCTTCTCCAACTCCTGTAAGTATTGTGAGTTCCAATCCTTTTGAGAGTCCATTTCCTAAGGAGTCCAGAGTTAAGTTGGTGACAGAGAAGAAAAAGAACCCCATAAGAGTTTTTAAATCTCCTCCTGTTACTAGGTTGGCTACTAAATCTATTTTGAAACCAGTGTTTAATAAGGGGAGTTACACTACTCTCCCTTTTTCCAATCCTAAATGAGGATGATATTTTGGAATGTCAGGGGCTTGAAGAGAAGTAAAGCCCAAGACAGACTTAGAGATTTTGTTAATAAATATAATCCTACTCTTGTATGGATTGTTGAGCCTAAAATAAGTGTTAGTTCAAATACTCAGAAGTTAATAAAATTACATGGTATGCATCATCAGATTATTCACAATTCTGTTGATGGGAATAAAGGTAACATTTGGTTATTTTGGAATAGATCTGTTGGTTCACCTAATGTTATTTCCATTTCTAAGCAATGCATTACAGTGGAGATAGGTGGTGTATTGGTGACTGGTGTTCATGCAGATTCTTATATGATTAATAGGAGGCAGTTATGGGAAGAGCTATGTGATATTAGTCTTCTAAATAAAGCTTGGGTGGTTATAGGAGATTTTAATTGTGTTCTGTCAGTTAATGAGAAACATGGTGGAAGATCTCCTATAAATGCTGCTATAAGAGATTTCTCTGATTGTTTAGATTTTTGTGGGTTAATTCAAGCACCTCACATGGATTATCCTTTTCATGGTCAAATGGTAGGTGTGGCAAGAAAAGGATTTTATGTAATTTAGACAGGGCTTTATATAATAGTAATTGGATTGAATTATATAAGGGTTGGAACTATATTGTTGGGGCAAGAGGAGTGTATGATCACAGTCCAATTTTTGCTTCTGATAAAGAAATTCCAAGAGCTCAGAACATACCTTTTAAAGTTCAGAAAATGTGGTTTAGTCATCCTGATTTTTTGAAGTTGGTGAAGGATTCATGGGAGGAAACTTTAGAGGGTAATCCCATTTACATATTTATGAATAAACTGAAAAGATTGAAGAAAATTCTAAAGAAGTGGAATTGGGAAGTGTTTGGCAACATCTTTGTGAAATTAAAAGAAGCTGAAAAGGAAGTTTTGGACACTACATTTCAATCTGATGCTGATCCTTCTAATATGGCTCTATTAGACAAGATGGTAACTGCCCATGGTAGATATGATGTTATTGCTCAACAACATCATTCCTTCTTAAGTGATAAAGCTAGAGTGAATTGGATTAAATATGGGGATGCTAACACTCAGTTTTTTCATACTTCTATAAAACTCAGACAAGCTAAGAATGCTATTGTAGAACTTCAAGATGATGCAGGATCAATTCTTACTTCTCAAGCTGACATCTCCAACACTCTGATTAATCACTTTGAAAATAAATTCAAGCATTCTGAGGTTAATATTAATGAAGAGCTCTTAATGGTATTGCTCCAGTTCTGACTGATGAGGATAATAAACTGCTTAATAATGCTCCTTCAGCTGAAGAAATTATGAATGCTGCTTTTGATCTGAATCCTGATGGTGCTCCTGGACCTGATGGTTACTCTGGAGTTTTTTATAGAGTTGCTTGGGATATTATCAAAGCAGATCTTATTGAAGCTATCAGGTATTGTTGGTGTACTAAATCCATTCCTAGTGGTTTAAACTCCAATTTTTTAGTTCTCATTCCTAAAATCAAAGGTGCTAAAAAAGCTGTTAATTTCAGGCCCATTGGCCTTAGTAATTTTTGCTTTAAAATCATTACAAAGATCATCACCATGAGATTAGGGAACTTACTTCATAAGATTATATCTCCACAACAATGTGCTTTTATTAAGGGCAGGTGTATTCATGATCAAATAATTCTTGCCTCTGAACTTGTCAATAAAATGACTGTTAATAGAAGAGGAGGAAATGTGGGATTGTAGCTAGACATCACAAGCATATGACACCTTGAGCTGGAAGTTTTTGGATGCTGCTTTAAAAGCTTTTGGTTTTTCTGAATGTTTCAGAAATTGGATTTCCATCCTTCTCCAAACTTCTAAAATATCTATTATGATTAATGGAGGTCCAGTGGGTTTTTTTGGGGTGGGCAGAGGTTTGAAACAAGGTGATCCTCTTTCACCAATTCTCTTTGTCATTGCTGAAGACATATTAAGTAGACAGATATGCAACAAAATTGCTGATAGAAAAATTGAACCAATGGTTTTCAGGCATGGCATACACCCATCTCATCTTTTATTTGCAGGTGATATTTTTATCTTTTGTAATGGTGGGAAAAAAAGTTTAGAGAATCTGAAAAAGTTATTGCTTATGTATCAAACTGCCTCAGGTCAAGTTATCAATATTGCTAAAAGCAAGTGTTTTGTGGATGGTACTTCTGATGCAAGGATAAATCGGATTTCAGATATAATGCAGATGGGGATTTCTAATTTCCCTGACAAATATTTGGGTGTTATGCTAGTACAGGGAGCAGTTAAAGCTGAACACTTATGGAATTTTGTAGAATTTCTTCAAAAAAGGTTGGCTATGTGGATTGGTAGACTTCTTTCCTTCCAAGCAAGACTGACTTTAGTGCAATCTGTCCTCGGCAGTATTCCTTTATATAACATGTCCATATACAAATGGCCTGTCAAGTTTATGGATGCTTGTGAAAGAATTGTAAGAAACTTTCTCTGGACAGGGAAATCTGATGAGAAAAAACTGGTTACTTTAGCTTGGGAAAAGATTTGCTCTCCAAAAGAAGAAGGTGGATTAGGAATCAGGAAATTTGAGGACATCAATAAAGCTCTTCTACTGAAACTACTATGGAGAATGCACAATTCTACTGAAGAATGGGCTCTTTTCTTCTTGGCTAAATTCAAAGATAAGAATGATCAGTGGATCAAATATCATAAACAATCATCTATTTGGCCTGGGATTAAAATGGTAATTCAGGAGTTTAAGGACAATACTAGATGGATTGTTGGTTCAGGGGATAAAATTTCTGTTTGGCATGATTGTTGGGTGTTGGCTAAACCTATAGCTGCTCTATTCCCACATCATAATTTGATCAAACAATTTCCTGCAATGAAGGTCAGTGAGTTAATTAAACATGGACAGTGGCATATCCCTGACTTTTTACTTCAGTTCTTTCCTATTTCATGCTTACCAGTTTTACATGGTGGTGTTGATACTTTGATATGGTGTGGCACTCAACAAGGCATCTTTACTGTCCAGTCAGCTATGAATACTGTCAGAGCTAGTTATCCAGTCATTAAAATCTACAACAAAATTTGGAAAAGTTCTGTACACCCCTCAACAGCTGCAAATGTGTGGAAATTAGCAAGGAAAGTCTGTGCTACTGAAGATAATTTGAAGAAGAGAGGTTTCCATTTTGCTTCTAGATGCTACATTTGCCACAATGAGGAAGATTCTCTTGATCATATTCTCTGGAATTGTTCCTTCAGTAAGCAAATCTGGATGTGGATTGCAGGTATCTTTTCTTTTATTATTCCTTCTTGTTTTGAGGATCTGATTATTAGTTGTAGAAGAAAAAGCCCTATCATTCAAGAATTATGGTACATTGCTGCCTTCACTACCATGGTGGAGCTGTGGCACTTAAGGAATCAGATTTTCTTTGATAATGTTTTCCCTGATATTAATAAACTCAAAAGAAGTATCTTTCATAGAATCCAGGGGAGTCAATGTAGACTTAAGGGGCACATGTGGGAAACTAGTTATGATAGGCAGATTCTTAACTGTTTTGGAATCAATACTAGAAAAGTCAAGAACTTGAACCCCGTTGCTTGCTTTTTCCATTTGCCTGATGAGGGATTTATACTTCTGTGTTTTGATGGGGCCTCTAAAGGTAATCCTGGTTTAGCTGGCTATGGTTTCTTAGCTAGAAATCATTGTAGGGATTTTGTTTTTGCTGAAGAAGGTGGAATGGGAATTACTACAAATTTTATGGCTGAAATTATGGCTGTTATCAGAGCTCTTGAATGGGCTTATAATGAACATCATTTCAGGATTATACTTCAAACAGATTCAAAGGCTGTGGTGATGGCTTTCAGTAACCAGAAGATTCCATGGAACTTTATTGCTAGATGGAGAAGAATATGCACACAACTTCATTCCATTCACATGAAGCATGTCTACAGGGAAATAAACTTTGCAGCTGATTCTTTTGCTAAGAATGTTGTGTCTTTACAGAAAGGGCAAACAAAGTGGTTCCATTCTAGACCTGCACATTTGAAGAGAGTAGAGCTACCTGACACTGCCTACTATAGATTTCCTTGATGCTGGTTATCTGTTTCTCTTTTCACTTCTGTTTGCTTTTGTTTCTTTGCTTGTATTTCCTGTTTTGGGCTTGTAGGCCTTTTTTTTGTTATTTCTTTAGTGTGTGGACCTGATGGCCCACTGAGTGTAATACTTTCCTTCGGTGACCACGCCTTGCATTGCGCGAGTGGTATTGGTCTCAAGTATAGACATGACCTGGTCCGTGATACCTTTGCTGATATTTGTTATCGTGCGGGTGTCTCAGCTAGGAAAGAAGTTGATTTGGGGTTCCTCTCGGATATCGGTGTAGCCTTGAGACCTGCAGATGTCTTGGTGTATAACTGGGATAACGGACACGATGTGTGTATGGATATCACAGTTGTTTCACCTTTTACAGGCGTTGGGGTGCGTGCTTTTGTTCCAGGCAAGGCAATCGATGATGCAGTCATTCGCAAAAAAGACAAATATCTAGAGAAATGTACTGCTCAAGGCTTTGGTCTTGGTGTGCTTGCGTTCTCTACCTTGGGGGAGTTGGGTAGTGACACGGTGGAGTTCCTGAAGAGACTGCGCAACTATATGGCTAGCCATGATGGAAACGTTGTAGTTGGGGATTTTCTTTTCCATAGGATCGGAGTTGTACTTCAAAAAGGGATTGGAGCTCAGCTTGTTGCCAGGCTCCCTTCCAATTCTTGTAAACTTCTTTCAGTTGATGATGATTAATAAAAGTTATTTTTCCTTAAAAAAAAAAAAAAA
>JAJJMA010001299.1:808-14027 GCA_023529015.1 Papaver nudicaule
ATGGATGGTTATTCAGGCTATAACCAAATCCCTCTGGCGCAGGAAGACGAAGAGCATACTGCATTTTTCACTCCCAATGGGCTGTACTGTTACACAAAGATGCCATTCGGACTCAAAAATGCAGGGGCCACCTATCAGAGGCTGATGTCCAAGATGTTCTTACCTTGGATTCACAAAACTCTGGAGGTCTATGTAGACGACATGCTTGTCAAAAGCAAAGAGTCCAGACAACGTCAGAGATCTTGAAGAGATTTTCGCTCAGATGAGGAAATTTCGCATGAAGATTAATCCACTCAAATGTGAATTTGGAGTCACCTCTGGGAAGTTCCTAGGTTACATGGTCACAAGGGAGGGTATACAAGTAGACCCTGAGAAGGTCAGAGCTATCACAGAGATGCCCTCACCTGTAACTCGGAAGGACGTCCAGAGGTTGAATGGGAGATTGGCTGCATTGGGAAGATTCATTGCAAGATCTTCCGACAAACTCAAACATTTTTTCAACATCCTGAAGAAGGGCCAGAAGATGGTCTGGAGTAAGGAATGTGAAGAGGCGTTCTACAACGTCAAAAAGTATTTGGCAACAATTCCTATGCTACAAAAGCCTGAACCGGATGAACCCTTGTACGTTTATCTAGCAGCCACCTCCCACTCTATCAGTGCAGTACTCTTACGCATAGTGGAAGGTGAGGAAAGGCCCATCTACTTCATCAGTAGAACTCTGGGGTCTGCCGAAAAGAATTACTCTAAGATTGAGCAGATAATTCTGGCGCGGGTATTTGCTTCTCAGAGATTGAGAACATACTTCCACGCTCACCCCATAACTGTGATCACCTAACTGCCCATCGATTCAGTACTCAGAAACTCTGAAAGGGCTGGTAGGATCTCAAAGTGGGGAGCCCAGATCAAACAATTTGGAGTACAATACCAGCCTCAAACTGCCATCAAAGCACAAGTTGTAGCTGACTTCTTAGCAGATTTCCCTCTGGCCGAAGAGGAAGAACTCAAAGATATACCTGGTTTTGAGGATGAGCTGGAAGACCCCCCAGAGATTCTGAGGGCGGAAAATCCTACCAGGTGGGAAGTGTTTGTTGACGGGTCAAAGAATGCTGATGGGGCAGGCATTGGAATGGTGTTCACAACTCCTACTGGAAGAAAAATTGTACACAGCTTGAGACTCGAGTTTCCCACCACAAACAACATATCGGAGTATGAGGCGTTCATACACATTTTGGGGTTGATTTGTGAGATTGAGCTCAGAGATGTAAGGCTAACAAGTGATTCGCAGCTAGTGGTAAGGCAGATAGAGGGAAGATATCAAACTCTGGACCCATGCCTACAAGCCTACCACAAGAAAGCTCAGGAATACATAAACAAGATACCTGGCCTCGTTCTCAGGCACATCTCTAGGAACAACAATCGACATGTGGATGCTCTGGCCTTCATTGCATCAATGTTGAACGATCCTAAGATTGCTAGCATCAAAGTAGACAGGGTTCTACTACCCTCAGTATATCTGAAGGAGCCAGATGCCTCAGAGCCAGAAGTGAAGGTATTCACTACTGAGATGGGAGAAGAGCCGTCCTCTGACGATGGACCCACAGAAGAGGATTGGAGAATACCTATTCACCAATACCTAGAGAAGAAAACGCTCCCAGCAGAGTCAAAATATGCTCACAAGATAATATCACGAGCCAAGAATTATCGTCTCCGAGACGGGAAACTGTACAGACAATCTTTTCTGGGACCTCTCCTAAGGTGCCTCACTAGAAGGCAAGGAATGGAAATTCTGGAAGCCATCCATCATGGGGAGGCAGGAAATCACCTCGGAGGAACATCCTTAGCATCCAAGGCTAAGACCTCAGGGTTTTACTGGCCTTACATGAACCTGGATGCCAAAGAAATGTCTGCCTGATGCAAAGATTGTCGCAAGTACAGAAGAAATTTTCAAGCCTCTGAAGTGACCTCTATTCTAAGCCCATGGCCATTTGCCAAATGGGGCATATATATAGTAGGACCCCTAGAACGAGGGACAGGGGGCAGGAAATACTTGATAGTGGCCACTGACTACTTCACCAAGTGGTTAGAGGCGAGAGCTTTAGCCAACATCCGAGACAAGGACATACACGATTTTGTATTCGAGCAAATCGTTTGTCGCTTTGGGATACCAGCAGCTATCATGTCAGATGATGAGAAGCAATTCAGTGGCCCAAAAATGAAAAAGTTATGCAATGCCTTTCACATAAGGAGAAGCAAAGCCACACCAATCCCACAACGGGAAGATTAGGCCCCAGAGCTTAGAAACTTAACTATAGCTAATATGCTTAAGGATGCTCTGGAAGAATACGAAGAAAGGTGGTGTGAGCAGCTATTCAATGTCCTATGGAAATGCAGGATAACAAAAGATCCAGTATTAGAAATATCTCATTTCCTTCTGGCATATGGAACGGAAGCAATCATACGCACTGAGGCCATGATACCAGCGACCAAGACGGAAGCCTGGGAAGAAAACCTCACCACCAATGAGATACTGTCTAAGATAGACAATCCATGGGAAATGAGAGAAGTAGCACTCCAGAAGATGGAGAACTATTATCGAAAGTTATCTAGGGACTACAACAATAAAACCTACTTTCGAGAAGGCATGACAGGAGCCAGAATCCTTCAAGAAGTCTCAAAGTCCGTACAGGGAAATGTCTCTCAGAGCTTTGTAATGCTATGTACAAAATAGTATTAAGTACTTTTGAAAACAATCATGTACAACCTCTGGAATATTAATAAAATCTTTTGTTATTATTATGTCTATGTTCTCAGAAAATTTGAAGATGTTTCCTCCCTTCTATTTTCGAAACTCTCTGAAAATTTGAAGAGGTCTCTTGCCTTCTATTTTCGAAACTCTCAGAAAATTTGAAGAGGTCTCTTGCATTCTATTTTCGAAACTCTCGGAAAATTTAAAGAGGTCTCTTGCCTTCTATTTTCGAAACTCTCAGAAAATTATAAGATGCCTCTTTCCTTTAATTTTCGAAGTCCTCAGAAAATCACAAGAAAGTATCTAGCCTTGGATTTTCGAAGTACTAGCCATACAACCCACGCCCAGATCTAACGAATAGGCATTCGTCCCTCAACATGCAGGGGCAAAGACCCCGAAAGGGTATTTCAGGTACGAGGGAGGTGCACACTCCCCCAATGTTGCCCATTGCCTTAGTCTATGGACAGATCTCTTATCCATATGACTCGGATGCCTAATAACATTTTAGGATGCCATTTTGGAGATGCAGGCTGAGGGATGGCTCCCCTCACGAAACATCCCAGAATGAATGAACTCTCAAAATTCACCTTAGAGAAAATTTCGTCATCATGACCAGGGTAGTACAGTTATGATCTCGTTTGGCTTAGTGGCCACTAAGTCAATCGACCCAACATGGAATCTTCGTCGTGATGAAGTGAAATTTTTTGGTAAGACTTTACAAAGTTGTTGAGCCTCTAAGGGACAAAGTGTTGAAAAAACACACAACCTAAGACAATCATGGTCTAAGGCAAAAACGTTGTCTAACTCTGAGGGCACGAAAGTGACAAAACAAGCACTCATACATTCACAGCAATAAGGGTCATAAATGTTTTGCCCCCCAAGCTTGGGAGCGCCCAGACAAAAAATCAAAGTATTTAGGGTTAACCAAAAACAACCCATACATACACTACCAAGAGAAAAGTCACTTCAAGAAGAAGGAAGGAGAAAGATAGTCAATCTTCTGCAAGATTGGAGGGAGAAGGCCCTCGCTCTTCAGTATCAGCATCTTGATTCTGAGGGCACTCGTTCTCTGGATCCTCAACCTCTGGCTGCTCCTCCCCATCCTGCTCTCCGAGCTCCAAGCCTTCCTCGACTTCAGAGGTTGGTACACCCTCAGGCTCTTCAGCCTCAGCTCTAGAAGCAGATGCCTCAGAGTCTCTGGAAGGAGTTACAGTTTCTTTCAAAGCAGCCATGAATTTAGGAGATACCTCATGAGTCTTCTGAGCCTGAATGGAGCGGAGAAGATCATCATACTTGGATCTCCATCATTTGTTCAAGGACTTAGCTGTTTTAGAAGCTTCCTCTGAATATCGCTTATGGAGATCGTCATCATGCTCTTTCTTCTCCTCTTCAAATCCTACAACCCTAGCCTCCAGAGTCTCTTTCTCAGCCCTGAGAATCTCAAACTGCAACTTCAACTCCTCAAGCTCTCTAGCTTTTCCAGAGGAATGAACAAAGCAAACATGAGAAGACAGGAAATCATCAAGATAGGAAAAACGCCAAGGCAAGTAAAAAAATCTGAGGCCTATTCTAATCTACCTTCCGAGTCAGATATGATAGTCCTCAGAGTCTGCTCTGTGTCCAACCTGGCATAATCAAGCTCACTATATTGCTTCTCTAGAAGGGTTAAGGCATGAGCATTCATGGGGCAAGCATCAACATGCTTTGCCATGGCATCACGTAACCTTCTAACAAGCTCATTCACAGCCTTTAACTCATCAGCTGCACGCTCAGAGGTATCCTTATAATCCTCAATTTGATTGAGCATAGGTTGATGATCTTTTTTCCACCGCACAAAAGTCTTAACTTGGTCTTTCAGACCTCGTTTGGCAGACTCTAAACATTCAATCTGGGACTTAGATTCTCTAAGCTATCTATGAAGACCTTCAACAGTCTTAGAGTACTCCTCTGAGAGATTGGCAAACATACTTTGGATTTTATCCTCATGACTGTTCGCCATCTTACCCAAATCAGTCTCCAAGGAACGGATCTGACTATCCCTAAAAGTGAGTTCATTCTGGTAGTCATTACGATCCCTCTCCCACTGGACCTTAGCTTGATCAAATTCGGCTAAGGGAAAAGGACTATTTCAGGTCCTAGAAAAGGTGTGCAAAACTAACTAGAAGAAATCAAGGAGAGTTACCTTTCTGAAGGCTCAGACTCTTCTGAAGCTCAGAGACCTTTCTCTGAGAGTCTTTAAGTTGACAGTCTAGAGCTCGGACGGAAAGCTGAGAGCTAGATGAACAAGCTGCAAAAGCGTTCTGGACCTGAAAAGGAATCCCAGAATAAGGAAACAAGCGACAAGACCTAAGAAAGACTAAGAAGGGTGAATCTCACTTACCATCAAGGCAAGATTCTCTGGGGCAACAGCTCTGGCCTGCTCCTCAAAACTCTTGCTCTGAAATTCAGGAGCAAGGAGAGTGGCAACAACATTGGACGCAGTCCCAGAAACAACCAGATAACTGCCAGAGGGAATCACCATAGTACTTTCTTTCTTGGGAGACCCAGCCTCATGCTGAACTAGCACAACATCATCCTTGGGAGCCTGATCTCTCAAACCTGCGATTTGAGAAGACTTACCCTTGGAGGGTTGGGTTGGTTGGACGATAACCACATCATCATCCTGTTGGGATTGGCAGGTTTCATGGAAAGGCAGGCCTACAGATTCTGGGCCATCATCTCCATATAGTCAACAGCCAGTCTCCGAGCAGCGGCAGGAGGTTTGGAAGCTACAGTCCTCCCTCTCTCGGAGGAGACAGCGACCTTCTTCCCAATATGCTTAGCAGGCTGCGAGAATAACCCTTAGAGTTAAAAAATAGGGGCAAGTATGGGACACATACTCAGAAAGCTAAGGCAAATATTTTTTACCTCTGAAACTTCTCCTCCCTTGCGCTTCCTAGAGGCACCGCTACTAGTCCAAACATTTATCCATGGGAGATAAGAAGGGAGATCCTCTAGAGATTTGGGAACCTCCAGAATGGGATTCCCACTGTTATCATACCCAAAGAAAAATGGACCTTCAATCAACAAAGGGCCAACATGCCAGTTAGGATCATTGGACTTGCGGACGAAATCACATTGAGAAGTCTCACTGCCACCTGGAGGATCTACATCCCCCAGAAGCAGATAGGCCCCTCTCCTCTCATCCGCACTCTTCCTCTGGATGCTCACTCCAAAACCCTCAAAAGCGTTGTCCCTCCTAGCCTGAGTTATCCGGTACTTGCGCTTGAAAATCTCCACAGTGTAGAATTTAGCGTCCTCAGGATCAAAGGAGACTTTCTTAGACTGAAAGAGAACCCTTCCCCGAGCTCTGGAGGCACACTCGGAGAGGATCCTGCAAGCTGTATTGTTCAACTGGAACAGTCCTCTGGGAGAGTCCACTCCAGAGGCCAGAGCATGATACACAGAGGAATCTCTGGGACTCCAAGGAGGAAGATAGAGACCAGCCTCAAGTTGAGCCTTGGTGACAATGATTCGGGTCCTACTCAGATTGCTCTCCCTCAGAAGCTCTGGAGTGATAACACCCTCACTCCTCATTAGGTGCCCATGAAACCTGGAATCTGGAGTCCAGATGATGCTTTCTTCGGAGAGTCCTCAAACATTTCGGATCTTCATCCCTCTCAGAGGAAGTAGAAGTTCTGAAACAAAAAAAACCACAAAGGAAAACTGAAACTTAGGTTTTCCCATGGAGCAACTGTTCATAACAGTAAAGGAATCGAGAAGAAACAGGGATTTCTTTGAAATCAAAGAAATTACCAAAGATCACAATAAGCAAAACTGACCTTTTCGGTGCCATTGTTGTCTAAAACCAAGTTTTAGTGAATAAAAGTAAGGCGGAGGAGACGATGAACAGTGGAGCAGAGATTTTTGGCAGAGAAAATCTCTTAGGAAAGAGAATAAAAGGAAATAAAGGTCTTGAAAAGACCAATGATTTCTTTTTATATCCAACCTCTGAAAAGGTGGGTCACTCAACCGGCGCTTCCAGTTATTCAGATATTTGGCGACGTGTCCAAAATCTAGAGCATAGGCTGGAGCACGTGTATGATGTCACCCTTCGACAAGATTTTCGTCCTAACTTACCTCTTGGGAAGTTAAAAAGAAAAGGAGCAAACTGTAGGTACCAGAAATCTAATGGACACGTGTCACCATTCTAAGGGCGGTAGCAAGTTAGTGAATACACCGTGAGGTATGGGTAAGACCTAAAAGTAATTGACCGCACCCCACTCAAGGATGAGACGCGTGTAAAGTGCGACAGGCTAAAGCACGAGTAAGGTTGAGGGTACTAAAGAGGCATTAAATGCCAAGTCAAAAAGAGGAATACAACTGTTTAGCACCAGTCAAACCTAGGGTTTCTCTGAGAATGCGGTCAAACAGTCTGGAAACTACAAGACTGAGGGTATTCTCTGGAAGGTCCCATTGGGGACCGGCCTCAGAGAATACTCTCCGAAAAGACATGGTACGAGAGGAACTAAAGGAGTCGTATTCTGTAAGGTACATTGCAAGGGACATTCTGAGAGATGACGTACTAGAAGACCGGATACCAGAGACCGTACGGTGTCTCTGGAAGGCTCAAACACACTTCTGGAGGGTATCTCAGAGACGGACGACCAGAGAGGAGGACTCCCAGAAGGGATTGTGTATCTCGAGGAATAAATAATAGTTTAGTTTCCATATCCCTTGTAATACTGGAATATGTACTCCTTCTTGTCTATAAATACCCGGCTCTTGAGAGTTAGTAGGTAAGTTAGAACTCGCAATAGAAACCCTAGCATAGGATACAACTCTTAAGGCTAGGTTTGTGACTTGCGAGTGAGAACTTGGGAAAAGCTTGAAGACTTGGATAGCGGCTCAAGACTTGGGAAAAAGCTTGAAGAACTTAGTTAATCTTGAAAGTAGTTGAAGCTTGTAACCATACTCATGATTAATGAAATACCAAGGATGTAAGCCTCCACCGTGAGGAAGAACCTTGTTAAAAAATATGCTTGTGTCTTGATTCTTTTACTTTCTTGCATTTACTTTATGTTGGATTGCTTTTAGATTCTTGACTATAACTTAGATGTGTTTATGCTTGAGTTTTTTGAGTAGATTTTCGTCTAAGACCATTGGGTGTGTCTCAGAGATTCCAAGGCTCACATTACTAACTCAAGTTGCATTGTAAGTTGCTGCACCATCTCTATTCCTACTGGTTTCGACGTCTTTAAGCTTGCATTCCAAAATCTTACAACTATGCTAAAGAGAAATAATGCATAATGAACGTGTCCATTGCTATACCGTGGGGCATCGACATTATTATACGACTATGATAGATGGTGGTGTGTCAATCTCAATGTTGTCATTCATTAGTGGTCCTTCTAATTGAATGCCCATATGCTAGTGATGATAATGAAACCAAGATTTGTTAACTTAATGGGGGATTAAATAATAAGCATTGGCCAATAATACTGCTTTAGTTTAAGGTGACAAACTGACAGTGGAGAACATGATGGAAATATAACATGTGTATTTAACTAATCTCGATGTTAATTGAGAATTAATCATCTTACAAGTGTTAATAGAAAACACTACCACCAGCTCAAGTCAAAATCATGTTTCTAAAACTAAATGGGGACCGTGGTGGAAACCATTATTGGCTCGCAACTCGACTTCTCAAAGGAGCAGTTGGTGACTTGCCCAGTCGACCAGTCCCTTGTCAATTGCAAGGAATAGTAAAAGTATAGTTGCCATACGTAATACCAATTAAGGCAGTGGCAGTTGCAGATGCCATCTAAAGCTATTTACTTGTTGCAGTAGAATTTCCCATGAAAGCATGCATACAGTGTTTTTGGACCGGGTGTAGGCGGATTCTCAGTTTTCACACGTATATTGTCAGTTAGCTAGTTAACACAGTTGGTAGTGTATCTCATCTACTGCACTACCGAGTGCGGTAGAGTACGTGGATGTCAAAAAAAATCTAAAATCTTGAATATGTGATGAATCATCACATTTTCAAGAAAAAAATTCATATTTATGATTCCTCTTTATATAGAGAGAGAAGAACATTGAATGGGTTTCTCTGAGTCACCGAGCACTAGTATTAAACTCCAAAGATCATTTATTCCTAAAAAAGCAAAGATTCCCGCAATGCAACAGATTATAGGTTTTCATCATTTAATACTTCTTGGTTTTTTCTAATTATGGAAACTGCATGAAAATGGACCTCACTGTCTGGTACTAAAACCATGTTTCTTGTTGTAAACCCTTTAATATGTGCAGGATAAGCTTGTGGTCACTATCGATTACGCTTGGTGCGCCACACCTTTTGCCGTGGCAAGTCTTGGATCCGTGGATTATGAGATTTAACGCGACATGATTGTCCTTCCCAAAAATCTGAGGTCTTGTCGATGGTTTGATACCAAACACGAGAGATATTTTGATGATGAAGTGGTTGGTATTACAATAAAGATGGAATGCACGCTGAGTGATCCCGCAGGTCACTGTGAACAGTACTCGTGAACAGTACCAATTGGGGTCTCTCTTGCTAATTGGGCCCCTCCTAATCTGGGGCCCCCATTTTCCTGACCCAATTGGCATTGTTCACGGTGATCGCGCCCCCGCGATCACTTAGCGTGCACCCAAGCATTAATACTCAAAATTCGATAGATAATTATAACATTAATAAACCATGCGTCATTCTTGTGGACTTTTTGGTATTGGGGCTGACCACATTGTGTAGCTCCTGAACCCTGAACCCTGAATAGTGTTAACACTACTCGGTAGCTGATGGGGTTACCGAATATGTCTAAAAAAAATCTATCCCAATGCCGAATAGTCTGCCCCAATGACATTAGGTTAATAAAGCCCACGACTTGGTTTCAAATCGCTAGAGCCTAGAGGTGGTGAGAATTTTTATAGCAGAATCAAGATAGCGATAATTGATAAGTAGGGACAGTTGCGGAACCAAAAATCTGCGATAAAAGGGGCTACTGCCTACTGGGCTCGGTGAAAATATTATCCGGGTTTAGGTCTAATATTAGGGTGATTTTTTAGTCAAAAATGATATAGGATTATAGGTTTTCATCGTTTAATACTTCTTGGTTTTTTTTCTAATTTTGGAAACTGCATGAAAATGGACCTCTGGTTTTTTTTTTTTGAAAATGGACCTCTGGTTTTTTTTTTTTTGAAAATGGACCTCTGGTGTTAAAACCATGTTTCTTGTTGTAAAGTTTTATATCTCCAGGACAAGCTTGTAATCATTGTCGATTTCGCGTGGTGCGCCACACCTTTTGCCGTGGTCCTTGGATTATGAGATTTAGCGTAATATGCATGTTCATCTCGAAGATCTTGCGGATGGTTTGTATATCAAAACTATTTTGTGATACCAATCACAATAGATATTTTTCTGATGAAGTGGTTGGTATTAATATTCAAAACTTGATATTTTCTGTTGGTTAGCAGAAGGACGATAGTGATTCTGCCAAAAGGCTCTTTTTCATTGCTGATGGATGAGTACCTAATTCATTGCCACAATCACATCCATCTTGGGTGGAAAATACGTTGCAAATTTGAAATTTTCTAAAACAAATGCTAGCATAGATTAAGCGAGTTAAATAACCATAATGCCTAGCCAAAAGAGTTAAAGCATTATGGCATAATCTCATGTAAGCATTGATGACAAATTCAACAACAATTAAAATACCACCAATAATGCAGAATTTTTGTGCTTGTCTTTCATAAATAATGAATTATTATTAGATTCATAATAACATGGTTAGGTAATTTTTGATAACCTCAAGATTCTATATGGATAATCTTCATTACATTTTATGATGATACAAATTTTGTTTTTATGGGTAAAATATGTTTAAAAGTGAATTATTAAACTCGTAAACTATTGAAATAATTCATATACTCATTGGATATTCGATACAAAGTCCAAACCTTAGAACTCAAGTTCTAAGTCGTCCAAACGTGTATATCTGGATAATTATGTCTCAATTATTATTATTATTATTATTATTATTATTATATTTTTTTACTGGACGGTAGAATATTTTAATTTAGTTTTTTTTTAAAATGGGGTTGTGTTTAGAAAAATGGAAATGTACAATGTATAATCGTTCTGCATTTTATGGTGATTTTGTTGATTTTTTGTTTGGACATATTTATGCAAAACTTTTTAATTAGAAGATGTGCTTTGATTTAGGTTGTCGCTTGTTACCACATCATTAAATGGAGAGTTGAAATTCCTATTGCAATTTTTCCCAATCGATGAACAACTACACGGATGAGAATTCAAGGGAGGTACTCATAAACCCAAGAAAAAATAAGTTGATCAAATGGATGGTAAATTTATATATTATGTGGAAGCTTCTATTATATAGATGATCAAGTTGGCAATGCGCGCAATATGCAACTAATACTTTGTTATATGGATGATCCGAGGCCAATTGTGTATTGTTTGTTTTCCATTTTTTTGACTTGAGGTGTTAGTTCGTACATCTGATTCAGAAATTTGAATAGTCGAAAGATATCAAATTAGATTTAAAAGCATTTCTTAACCATAATCATTTGATAATAATAAAGATGAATGAGATAAATTATATAAGCAATCTATTACTTATAGAGTGTTTGGACACATCTCCAAAAATTGTTTTTCGATTTTTGAAAACAAAAAAAAAATACTTAAATTTATTTGGGAATACAATTTTAGAATGACTTTCTAGAAACAAAACAATTAATTTTTTTTTACATCAAGAGTATTTAACCAAAGGAATCAAGTTAAAAAGGATCAGGTTGGAAGCCTAGCGACAAGCTGGGTTCCAACTCCTTTTTGAATGACAACGCCTAATCGAAAGAAAAGAAAATTGCCTACATTAGCACTCGCATCATGAATGACAACTCCTTTTTTTTACATCTGACTAATGGAATTTTCTTTGCATCTACCCCATTGGATTTTAAACTTAATTAGGAATAAATTAGGCAGGACCGCCGCTGAGCATAGGCGAGCTAGGGAAGGCCTAAGATCTCAAAATCTCGGTAAAAACATTTTCTACGGTACCTAGAATTAGGGTAAATAACATGAAACTACTAAACTGCCCCTTCATTTATTATATATCTACAAACCGACCATCAACTAATCCAAACCCTATTCATTTTAACCTAATTAGCAGCAGCCGCACTCTCTTTTGTTCTTCTTCTTCTCTTCCTCTTCATTTTCTCCTCTATACTTCTTCATTCCCATTCCACCCATCAACACTCCACCACTTCTCCGTCACCAACAACAATAAATCTTAACCAACACCAGCCTACTATCAACTAATTAATTTTTTTGAAGGAGTTGAAATCAGTATTCTTTTTCCTTTTTTTTTCTTCTTATTTTTCTCTGTTAGAACTTAGAACCACCACCACTCCACCACCTCTCCACCACCGGCAGCAATAAATCACAACCCAACGCCATTTGCTGATTTGGGTATCTATAAATGAAAATCAGTAATCTTTATCAGATCTGAACTTTTCTTGATAGAAAACCCATTTCAGATCTTGTGTATCAATGGTGGTGTTGTTGTCCTGATTAGGATTTTGATTATGGGGTTAGGATTTTGTTGGTCAAGAAAGGGTTCTCTGAAACTGGGGTTTTGATTGAAGAAAATCTTGATAGATTTTTTCATATGGTGAAGATTGTTTGTATCTTTCGTTGTACAGTCAGTCAATCGATTGTTGGTGTTAATTTATTCGTTTTGAACTTGAATTATTTTAATTATCATCAGTAAATTCGTTGTGTTAATTTATTCGTTTGAGTTTTCTTTTCTGGATTCATGGATGTGTATGATATTTCTTTGAAACTGGGGTTTTGATTGAAGAAAATCTTGATAGATTTTTTCATATGGTGAAGATTGTTTGTATCTTTCGTTGTACAGTCAGTCAATCGATTGTTGGTGTTAATTTATTCGTTTTGAACTTGAATTATTTTAATTATCATCAGTAAATTCGTTGTGTTAATTTATTCGTTTGAGTTTTCTTCTCTGGATTCACGGATGTGTATGATATTTCTGAATATTTGAGGTAACAATGAAGAATTGTCATGGATTCTGGTTGAATTCTTGAATGTGAATTACATAGTACAGTTCGGCTGCTAGATTTAATTTTAGTAAGAGCCGAACTTGGTTCGGCTGATAATTTGGTCAAAATCATAAGCCGAGCTTGTCTAACATACAATTATAGTTTGGTTCGGCTTGATAAGATATATCAAAATCTCAGCCGAAATTAAATTTTGTAGTTTCGGCTTGATACGATGTATTAAAATGTCAGCCGAAAATAAATTTTGTATTTTCGGCTTGATACGATGTATCAAAATGTCGGCCGAAGATAAATTTTGTAGTTTCGACTTATACGATATATATCATAATGTCAGCCGAAAATAAATCATGGTCGACACTGGGTTTATTATAAATCAAA
>JAJJMA010001316.1:0-18953 GCA_023529015.1 Papaver nudicaule
TGTTTGGTTTCCTCCTCTCATTTTTCTCTCCGCACAGACGATGGTGGTGGCACAAACTTATGAACTATTTATAAGAGGCTAGCTAGAGATCTACCAGTCTAGTTTAGGGTTTTATCATCATCGTTTATTGCAACTTAATCAATTAATCTAACGGCTGGCCCATGTATTTCACTGGACCGTACTTGGTGAACCGGGCATCTATATAGACGGTTGTGATTTTGTTTTGGCACAGACTGGATTTCTTTCGTATGACTACAATTATGGAGAACAGATGAAATTAAGGTTACTAATCTACATGACTACATGGTTACTAATCTGCTATTGTATATCCTATCTTGCACATGCTTCTCGCAAGATATTAGCGAGCAGATGCATGATCTATTCATGAAGCAAGAAGAACAACTCTATCAATAACTGGACCATAGTAACAATGAGTTTTAGTTTTGGTTATTGTAAGGCATCGGATACTAATAGGAGTAAGAGTACTTGAATTTTCTGTGATTATCAATAATAAACATCTGCCCACGGATTATTTCTAAGACTTTGTAATACGAAATGCTCGACTGTTAATCCTGCTTCAATAACTACATGGAATTCACCAATAAATGAATCATTGTAATCGACAATGAAAACTTCATGTGATATTTAGAACCTTTTTTCAGTGTCACCCTTTGTTAGTTAAGTTTATAAAGGCATGCTACCAGGTGGTATAATAGTAGCTATTAAGAAATCTAAGCTAGTGGATGAAACCCAAGTTGATCAGTTCAGGCAATTCTCTGCTTATTTGAAGAATTGCATTTGCTTTGTAGTTTGACAATATCAGGCAAATCTGCAGCATTTTTTTTTTTTGTTAAACCCATGATCTTCCGTGGTAGGGATATGAAAGCAGGATCGAGCTGCAGAACTACTTCTCCTTCAGCTCCTAATTGCAGCATTGCAGGTAACAAAAACAATTCATTCACTCTTTTCTACTAGTAATCTGTCGCCGTTGTTGTTATACTTGTTGTTATCGAATGCCTACATGCAGATCTTCTTTTCAGATCCCTGACTTTGGAATACCACAAACGAACCCATTTCCAGAATTGAATTCAACCATCAATTCCATACCAGGATGGTCATATCAAGGCACTGTAATGTATGCAGTTTCATCAAAAACACAATATATTTTGGGCAAAATGGAAAGGCTAATCAAACATTCAAAGTAAAAGAAGAATCAACTCATTATCTACTTACATTTAATCTTACATTGGTCTAACTCTTAAAAATCCAACACCTATAGTCAAACTAGTAACACAAATTTCGAACTTGGTGTCCTTTTGGATTCATTCATTCTCAAGAACATTCTGAATCCTATAGATATTAGTTCTGGTGTGTAAAGAATAAACTTCTTTGATTTCATAGAAGGTTCAACAAGAATTACTGTCTTCTTCATCAAGACCAGAATCTGAAATACGAATCAAAGTAACAACCATTAAACTAATAGAATTAAAACAACATGGAAGATTAAATCATGTAGTGACTAAATTACAAACTTCATCACCCACTTTCCGTTTTATGGTTCTGCATATGTTTCTTTCTTCTTATCAATGTCTTCTTCTTAACTGATTAGATCAACTATCCTTGAGTTGATTAGATCCTCTGGTGTCCTTTATTTCCCAAAACTACTACGTCACCTTCCTTCTACATACGAAGAACTAAGAAATAGACCTGGTATTAATGAAGATCGAAATGGGATACATTTTGAACTAATTTTATAAGTTTGAGAGAAGAAATCATGGTGCCGATATATTGTTGATGGAGATAGTATTGGATCATCTGCCATGATTTGGTTGCTCAGATCGTTTGATTTGAAGACTAGGGTTGGGATTGGTTTCCTCTTTTGATATTCTCTACACAGAAAATGGAGGCGCAAATGAGAGGCAGGAGAATACTGAACTACTTATAAGTGGCTTGAGATCTGCCCCGTCTAATTTAGGGTTTGTCTAAGATAGGGTTTATTCATCATCGTTCATTGCAGGTTTGTTAATTAATCTAACGCCTGGCCCATGTATTTCACTGGCCCGTACTTGGTGGACTGGGCATATCTACATAGACGGTTGTGAGTTTATTTCTCTTGCTTTATGGTGAACAGATGAAATTAAGCATTTTCTAATCTACATGACAACATGGTTACCAAATCTCAATTTTAATGAAGTATTATATCTACTTGTATTTGTGCCTGCTATCAGTAATTCTTCGTAGAACCTTGTAATCTATGTATGTGGAAGCTCTCGTAATCGATTAGTCCTTCTGGCCGTCCCAAAAAATTGAGCGAGAGTTACAAGTAACGAAAGACAAATTAACAAACAAAACCTTAACTCAATTTCAAGCCATATGAAGCAAGAAGAACAACTCTATCAAATATCAATAATCATGTTCGTTAGTCTTGGTTGTTTGCAAATGTGGCACTTAAAACTTCACTGGTTACCCCTCAGCAAATGTAGTAGCCAGACCCCCAAACTTACGTGTTGTACGTGGCATTAATTGGTCATTATCACATGGGTGAGTCTCTGGTATGCATTTGCTAAACCACTGTCAATATGAGGTTCAAACAGCGATATGCACAATTTCAATGTAGACAATAACACTATGTTTAAACCATTGCATACATGTCTGAAAAATTAGATATGCTGAAAAAGTTATGAACATAAAAGACCAGAATCTGAGATACTAAACAAGATATAGTAAATAAACTTTACATCTGATAAGAATTTTATTAGTATGTTTCTTTAACTACTTTATTCTTCTTTAACTGATTAGATCACTACCTCTGGTTTCTCTGTTCCTTCATTTTCTCTTCTAATTCTTCATCGTTCTTCTATCAACCATTTCACCTTAATATATTCCAGATCAACCCTATCTACTCTCTGATCTTATCCTTGCAGAAACGATCCCGGAGAAAAAAATCACCTGATACAAAATCCCTGATCAGACATTTTAAAACTGTGAGAGGAAAACTTATAGTGCGGATCTATTATTGTTGATGATGTATGTTGGATCATCTTCCATGATTAAGCTGCTGAGATCTCGTTTGATTTAAAGGTTCGGGTTTGGCTTCTTTATAGAAACGATGGAGGCGCAAATGAGAGGCAGTTCAGTAGAAGACTATACTACTTATAAGGGTTTGTGATCTGCCCATTCGATCTTACCATCGTTGATTTCAATTTTACAAATTAATCTAATGACTATTCCATGTATTTGGCTAACCTACTTGTGGACCGGGGTCAATTACCTATAGTGGACGTGTAACCATAGGAACGCCCGTTTCTGGACCAAAATTATTCATAATGACTTATAGTGGATCATGTACAATTTTTCTACTTAAATACCCTTCAAAAGTTATAACTATTACGGTAAATGGCTGGACACTAAAGTGTTTCATATTATTTTATTAGTTTTACCACAGCAGAAACCAACAAATCTATCGATTAGGAGGCGAGCAATAATGTCTTGACATCCGGTATTTTCGTAAATAAGATAAAAACCAAGATTTGAGTGTCCACTGGACACCGAAATTCGAATGCCTGGACATTGAGAAATAAGGGTTCACAAACATTTGCACTTGTGTATATTGTAGTTACACCTTTGTTACATCTCCTTCTGTGCTTATAACTCTTCACTTCTGCTCACCATTCTCACCATTTCATACAACAATGATGGTGATACTTCGTCCGGCTTTGGTTCTCATTGATGTTGTGTGAGCTTTGATCTGCAGATCTTTAGTATACCACCGCCGAAACCATCAAATCTAAGGTTTATGAGGTGAGCTTTATTTTATTTTTGTAGAAATCTGTCAATTAGGTTTAACTTCAGAAATTAGTTTTTCTTTTCATTTATAAACAAATTAGGTGGGTATATAAATTTCCAATTTGATGTGAAGTTTATTCGGTGAAAGTAAATTTACATTGAAATTTTCTATTTTGGTTATCTTTGATTTTTTGTTTTGGCTTAGGGTTTCATCTGATCATTGTTTTATTTATTTTTTTTCTTTTTCAAATTCAATGATTTGGTAGTTGTATGATGTTGTTTATACTTGTTTTTAGATGTTAAATTTCATTGGAAATTTTTGGTGGAGTTTTTAAACTTTCAATGATTAAGGATTCTTGAGATGTAGAATGTTTTGGTTGTTTGATAGAAAGGTTCTCGTGCCACAGGAAACTGCTAATGAATTGGGTCAGTTGTTGATGATACTGGATTCTATTTTCGAGCTCACTCCTTCCCTTATTCAGCAAATGGCTACCAGAACCATCCGTAGCAAAGGTCCAAACTCACGCAATTGAATGCACTACTAAGGTTTGTGTGGCTCTTCATGGTTAATTGGTTTCTTGTTGTCCACTAAATTTGTTGATTACTAAATGTTATGCTTTTGTGCATCCCAGAACCTCTTGTTTCTGCTTCTAGTCCAAAGCTTACACTAGAACTGGCAAAGCTACGTTAAGGTAAAACCGGCATATGAAGATGTGTAAATAATCTCACTTTCGGAGCTTTGTTTTTCTTTCGTAAAAGTTGACTATTTATTGACCGTGAGTTTCTCAATTGGTTTATGTAGCATATATAGTTTTAGGTTTTTAGTCTGTGTAAATAAAATTGCTAAGTGCCAAGGCGATTGACAACAAGGAAACCACTCTATTGTAATTAAAATTGTTGCCATTCTATTCAGATTTTAAAGGTGCTTGTGCCACAGGTGATCATACTTCCTCCCAAAATGCCAAAGAAGGCCATTCCAGTTTTGATTCACTACAATGGTAACTGGGCTGATCGGATTTCTGGAGATAACAAGTACGACTGTAGGGGGATACTACAACCTGTGCCTTTACCCTATGACTACACTCTAGCGGTTTTAAAGGTCAGGGTGGCGCGTCTAGATGGTTTCTACGGACCCTCATTTAATATCTACAGTCTTATGCCGGTTCCCGACACCAACGAATGGATCCGGTTTTTAATCACCGACGATGAAGCAATGGGGATTTGCGTTGCGAAAGTTATTTTTACACAGATGTTGATGAATATTGTAAAGAACCACAAATGAGGAAACGAAGCTCTTTGCATCAACACACCGGGTAGCTATAACTGTAATTGTCCATCAGATGAAAATTAGAGTTCCACGAGCTGGGAAATTACTGTACCTAACGAACAGAAACTTCCATCTGATTAAAAAAGCAAAAAAAGACTTCATATGTGATTCCATCATTATGTGATGTTGATTTTGCATTTAAGTACAATTTCTAAGGCATCAGGCGTTTAATGAAATTGAACGTCATAGGCATATTTATAACCCATCCTTCAACATGATCTGCAGGTATTGGAGTAAGCTTAGTGATAATACTAAAGCACAAGCACTTTGAGAGGCATGGTAGAGTTTATAAAGGCATGCTACCGGGTGGTGAAATAGTAGCAATTAAGAAATCTAAACTAGTGGATGAAACCCAAGTTGATCACTGATAAAAATATCTCCGTCGATACTTAGCATTTCATTTGTGGACTTCTGTCACACTCTCTCTGCAATAGTGAGTCTGCAATAATTAAATTTTGTGGAAACTTTAGACATGATAAAACGGAATATATTTAGGCTAAAATGGAAAGGTTAACCAAACATTCAAAGCAAATGAGGGTTCACTAGGACATTCCAAATCCTATACAAAGAATTACTCTAGTCTTCTTAAAGACCAGAATCTGAAATGTTAAACAAAGTTACAGCAATTAAACTAATAATTGAAACAACATGGATGCCTAAATTACATTCTTAATAACACACTTTCCTCCTTATGGTTCTGCATCAGTTTCTTTCTTCTTATCTATACGTCTTCTCTTATCTATGAAGGTTAAATGTTTGATAATTGGGTAAATGAACTTAACATTTGAAACAACATGGATGATTATTAATTATTGGATCTGTTTCTTTAGCTTCTTATTCAACTTCAACTAATTAGATCCACTATCTCCGGTTTCTTTGATCCTTCTTTTTCTCTTCTAATGCTTCGTTGCTCTTCTATCAACCATTTCATCTTAATATATTCCAGATCACCTATCTACCCCATGATCTGATCCTGGCAGAACAATATTGGAGAATAAGAACCAAGATAATCGTGGATAAGCTATTTTACTACATTGAGAGGAAAAATCATAGTGTAGTTGTATTTCCTATTGATGTCGATGATGATGCTATTGATTCCTCTTCCATGATTACTCTGCTGAGATTGTTTGTTTTAAAGGTTAGGGCTTGTTTCTTTCTTTTCATTCTATCTGCACATAATAGATGATATGGAGGTGCAAATGAGAGGCAGTTCAATAGCAGACTTATATACTGCTTATAAGGGTTTGAGATCTACACATTTGATCTAGGGTTTACTAATCACCTTTGATTTTAATTTTACCAGTTAATCTAACGGGCTCCTCTATATATTTGTCTGATACTTGTAGACCGGGCATGTCTAGATAGACGGTTTTGATTTGGCTTTTTGTGCACGTGAGAATCATCGGCAAAGACGGCCATGGTACCGTTTCTAAAGGCATGCTACCGGGTGGTGAAATAGTAGCAATTTAGAAATCTAAACTAGTGGATGAAAGCCAAGTTATGAATGATCAAATATCTCCGTCGATAATTCAGTTATTAGCATTTCATTTGTGGACTTATGTCACTCTCTCTCTGCAATAGTAGTCTCTAATAATTAAATTTTGTGGAAACTTAAAAGACATGATAAAACAACGAGGAAAAATTGAAGCATTTGAAATATCTAACTGACATTCTTACATGTGAGATCTTTAACAGTTCTCTGCTTATTTGAACAATTGCATTTGCTTTGTAGTTTGACAATATCATGCAAATTGCAGCAAGTGAATTTGCAAGTAATAAAAACATCTCATTCACTCTTTTTCTTAAGAAAGCTATAATTGTGTCTAAATCTACTAATAATAATCTGTCATCGTTGTTGTTATACTTGTTATCGAATGCCTACATACAATCTCCAGAACCCTGACTTTGAAAAATACCACCAACAAACCCATTTCCAGAATTGAATTCAACCATCAATTCAATATCGGAAAAGCAATATATTTAGGCCAAAATGGAAAGGTTGATCAAACATTCAACGCAAATGAAGAATCTATCTGCTAGTATTACCATATCTGTTCACGGAAATGTAGAATTGATTGGTCCGACTATTAAAAATCTAGCACCTAGTCAAACTAGTAACACAACCTTCGATACTAATGTGGTGTCCTTTTGGATTCATTCATTCTCAAGAACATTCTAAATCCAATAGATATTAGTTCTGGTATGTAAAGAATAAACTTCTCTGATTCCATAGAAGGTTAAACAAGAATTACTATCTTTTTCATGAAGACTAGAGTCTGTATTACCAATCAAAGTAACAGCGATTAAACTAATAAAATTGAAACAACGTGGAAGATTAAATCATGCAGTGACTAAATTACAACCTTCGTCACCCACTTTCCTTTTTATGGTTCTGCATCTGTTCCTTTCTTCTTATCTATGTCTTCATATTAACTATTTAGATTCACTATCCTTGAGCTCAGTAGATCCTTTGTTGTACTTTTGTTTCCCAAAGCTACTATGTCACTGTTCTTCTACATACGAAGAACTAAGAGATAGACCAGGTCTCAATGAAGAGCCAAATGGGAACAATTTTTCAACTTATTTTACAAGTTTGAGAGAAGAAACCATGGTGCGGATATATTTTGTTGCTCAGATCGTTTGATTTGAAGGCTAGTGTTTGGATTGCTTTCCTCTTTTGATATTCTCTACCCAGAAAATGGAGGCGCAAATGAGAGGCAAGAGAACACTGAACTACTTATAAGGAGCTTGAGATCTGCCTCGTCTACTTTAGGGTTTGTCTAGGATAGGGTTTATTGATCATAGTTGATTGCGATGATCTAATATGGCCCATGTATAGACGGTTGTGATTTTTGTTTTGGTACACGTGGAGTCAGTGTTTGGAAAGATTTGATTTCGTTGATTTACAATTACGGTGAAGGGAGATGAAGTTAAGCTTATACTAATCTACATGTTTGTTGGTGGTATTTCAAAGTCAGGGTCTTGCATGCAGATCTGTGATTACGAATAATACATATGCCACTTTCTAATGCTCGACTCTTGAACCTGCTTCAATTACCACGAGGAATTCACCAATACATGAAATCACTAACGAAAAATTTCCATGTGATATTTAGAACATTTTTTTAGTGTAAACTGTTGTTTGTATTTAGATCAATCTCTACTGCAGCAATTCTTTGTGGAACTAAATAGTTATTCTTTGTGTTGATCAAATCAGAATGTTAACACAAAGTAGCATAGAAACTACCACCAAGAAAGAAATTAAACCAATCATGTTATTGATAATGTTCTTGTGATGCTTCATACGGCTACAAATTGGAAATTAGTGTTTTCTCTGTTGGTATTTGGATTCTTGCAATCTTGACAGATTTTGGTCCTGAACAAATCACTGCTTCAGTTCCTTCAATCCCTGGATGGGTCAGTACACATCATTTGTAATGCAAGCGTTGGCTCTCAATGACACTACACTGATGACCCCTCTGCAAAAGCAGTAGAAAGACACCAAACTTGTGTTTTGTAGTTAAGTTGTGGCTCTCCGTTTGGTTATACCGTCAAATTTCAACAAGAAGTTGCACATCCAGATCCAGTTGTGAAGTGAATAAAAAACATCACACTATATCCATACAAGCTCATGTTCATCGATAAAGAATTTACAAATCTATCAAAAAGTAGATATCAGACAAATATTATAGACCAGAATCCGAAATACTAAACAAATTTACAGCAAATACACTAATTATTGAAACAACATAGATTAGATTAAATTCATCACCCAATTTCCTTTTACCTACTACTGTTTAGGAGTTTATAATCATGGTGACGGTTCAGATTCACTTTAACTCAGGCTCAATAGATACCACTGATCCCAATGATAAGGCGAACAAATTTTAACACTTTGAGAGGAAAAATTATAATGTGGATACACCCAATCTTGTTAATGTTATTGGATCAACTTTCATGATTCCATTGGTCAAACCGCTTGATCTGAAGGTTAGGGTTTGGATTTCTTCTTCTCATTTTCTCTGCAGACGATGGTAGGGAGGCGCAATCTAGAGTTAGCTCGGTAGAAGACTATACGTACTTATATGGGTTCGAGATTTGCCCTTCCAATCTTAGGGTTAATCTACCGCCGTTCATTTCATTTTATTGCCCTTATATTTGAACAACCGTTTATTTTGGACCGGGCATATACGGTTCTGATTATTTTTGTTTGTCGTGGGCCTAGCTAGTCCAAATCAAGTACTCTGCTAGGATAGCCTCCAAATTCTTTATTGCTTCTCCAAAGCCTTTTTGTTTGTCTTTCGCCTTCCGCATGGCAAATTTTCTGGCTTTGCCCCTAAATTTTCAATTCTAAGCGGTAGGTCTATTAAATGTTGCCCTTTAATTTATTAATCACTAGCAAACTCGCACGCGCGATGCGAGTGCCACTTGAACCAATTTCTTCCGCAATCATGTAAAACCTTACCATGTAACACCTCATTGACACCTTCATAATAGACTTTTGATTGCCCTAATCTTCTAATTACACTAACATTATTTTGTCGTCCCTCTTCCATCCTTGCTCCCACAACCTTGTGAAAAAGTAAATAGCTTTGAAGTTTGAACCTAGTGATGCATGCATATCCTATAGAGCACTTTCCCATGGTTTTCTTCCAACCAAAGTTTGCAGACTTGCCGCAACGATGCCTGCATCAGTAAAACCAAGTAGAGACAAAAGATCCTGATGCATTACCAATGGCAACAAAAGATATTGCTGCAGAAACAAAATATGCTGTCAAATTGCAATTCTTAGAACTTGATTAGGAAATCAAATATCGTACTCATAATATGTTAATCACAGTAGACCTGGACATGATTATGCACTTCAATGTACACCTTGTATCCGTATCATTTCACATAAGTATACTATTTTAGAGAGAGAAAAATGAAAACCCACAAATCATACAATTATAAGTAAGTTGATTTTATTCAGGCATTTCATCAAACATTTGTCCGGCAGAAATGTAATTCCTATTTGTGAATTTTAAAGTAGGTTCATTGCATTGTTAATCTAGGTAGGTTGGACTGAAATCAAAATCGCGAATGAAAATAAATACAACACTTATTGTTTACAGTGTTGGTGATATCGGTGGATCAAACCTCAAAGTACATCTAATTTGTACCAATTCAAATGTTGCTTTTATTTCTACACCCACAGCTGCTGCTTCTTCTGTTTCAATCAACTGAAACATTGATTGCAATTGTGAGAAAGTAAAGAAATGGGATTGTTTACTACTCACACGAAAACCCAAACCCAAGTTCAAAATTCGCGTTTATTGGATACTCTTGCCCCTTGAATCGTCAGAGAGCCAGCAAAATTGGCGTTTTGGTTTGAAATGTGGGAGAAAGATGGAGGGCATTTGCGGTAGTTCATCGTTGAATAAAAATGTGAAAACAAACATGGGGGTATTTGTGTCAATTCGTCGTTGAATAATTTTGTTCTTCTCCGTACGAAAAAAGACGGTTCTTTTTATTATAGTGAGATAGTCCTTTGACTTTGTTAAGGCTTAGTTTTATGGTGTCATTAGATAGTAGTTTAGAGGGATTTTTATGGTTCGGAGAGATTGGATGACAAAGCGTTGAACTATTCATCGCCGTTAAATGAATTAAATAGATTAGATACAAAATTTATATTATTAGATTTAATAAGATTCTTTCGAATATTTTTAAGCGTTGAAGAGGACCTGGGGCTAGCCCAGTGGTTCCTCATAGGTCTCCCCATAGGGGAGACCCGGGATCCATTCCCTGTACGAATCCAAAAAAATAAAAAAAAAAAAAAAACTGAATCATTCAGTGTTTTCTCTACTTTTTGAGCGTTGAACCATTCAGCGCTTCTACCTTACTAATACTTTCACTGCTAAGTTATGCTGGGAGAGAGAAATAGTAATGATGGAATATGCAACGCTTTGGCTGGAAGTAGTAGCCCAAACTAGCATTATAAGACTAAGCCTAAGTTCTCTGAATCCATTTGGAATTACTTTAGTTTTGATTAAGAATTGATCTCATGTCAGTTGGATTCATAAAGGAACTACCAGTGAGAAATTGAAAAGTGATGATACATTGACCGAGTAAAAGTTAGGAGAAAATCCCACAAAACCTTCCAATATAGAGTATGTTGTGACTAAAACATTGAGATGGTAAAAGGGCTTGATTTGGATCCCACGGTTCCTTTTTCTCTCACATGGTATTTATCCTTAGATATACTCTCGGGATATGTAAAATTCTCGCAAATTGAAAACTTAGCCTCTCCACGACAGGACAGGAAATTTGCCTCTGTTACCTTTTGTCATAATATGAATTATTTGGACAAAGAGAAATTGTAGAGTTATAGGTAAGTGAAAAGGAGGAGATACTTCATTTGAGATTTTGTTGAAGTTTTGTTCATTCATGTGAGGTCTGACAGAATGCTGGTCTTGAAAAAGCTTGAAGAAGTAGTCTTTGAGCTCTTGTTGTATGTCTTCCTGACAAAAGTTGTCTTCTCCGTTAATAACTAGTTTCTGGATTTTATTTCTTCTTCTTCTCCCGTTTGCTTGATTGTGAAAATAGCTAGTGTTTGCATCACCAGGCCCGGACGGATACAATATGGAATTTTTTAAATTTGCATAGGAAATCATCAAAGTGGAGTTTATGGCAGTGGTAGCTGAATTCCAACTGAAAGACAGGATGGACTGGAGAACGAACTGCAGCTTCATCAGCCTTATTCCTAAGAAAGAACAAGTGGGAACTCCTCAGGATTTCAGACCAATAAGTCTTGTCAGCAGTGTGTACAAGGTAATTTCTAAAATTCTCACTGAGAGATTAATGGTTGTCTTGCCAAAGCTCATTTCAGACCAACAAGGGGCATTTATCAAGGATAAGCAAATCCTAGATAGTATTCTTATCGCAGGTGAACTATTGATGAGAGAATAAAAAGTGGCAGACCTGGTATACTATGCAAACTTGATATTCAAAAAGCTTTTGATAATGTCAGTTGGGACACGGTACACAATGTACTTCAAAATGCAGGTTTTGGTGAAAAGTGGAATAGCTGGATCATGTGGTGTGTTTCTTCAGCACAACACTCTCTCTTAGCAAATGGCTCCTCAACTGAAAGATTTATTCCACAAAAGGGATTGAGACAGGGAAATTCTCTTTCCCCATTTCTATTTATTCTGGTGGCAGAAATTTTCACTAAACTCATGAACAAAGCAGTGGAGTTGAATATGTTGTCAGGTTTCTCCATCCAAGACAGTTTATCAGTATCACACCTCCAATATGCTAATGACACACTAGTTTTTATTGATGCAACATAAGAGCAAGCTGAAAATCTTCTCCTAATTCTGCAAATCTTTGAAGCATTGACAGGCCTTCCTGTTAATTTGAGCAAAAGTTCAGAAATCAGTGTGAATGCAGACCACATTGTAAACCAAATAGCAGAAATTCTAAACTGCAAGGTAGAACTGCTACCACTTAAGTATCATGGGATGCCAGTTGGGGCAACAAGCAGAAGCTCTTCTATTTTGGATGTGGTAATTGAAAAATTTCAAAAGAAATTGGCTTTATGGAAAAGGAAATTCTTCTCTAAAGATGAAGAGTTGTTCTCATCAAATCAAGCTTACCAATTTACTTCCTCTCCATTTTCCCAATGCCTGTGGGGGTTGAAGAACATCTTAACATGATTATGAGACAATTCTTGTGGGGATCTTCAGCTGATAAGAGAAAGATACATTGGGTGGCATGGGAGAAAATCTGCAGACCCAAGAAACAAGGTGGTTTAGGTATCAGAAACCTCAAACTCACCAACAAAGCACTGCTATCTAAATGGACTTGGAAATACCATAAAGAAAAGAAACAACTGTGGAGAAAGATCATTCAAACAAGAGGGGGAGGTGAAGAAAAGGATATGTGGGCTCAAGATTCTTCTTTAGCTCAAGGTAGGGGAATTTGGAAAGGCATACAACAACAAAAAGAAACAGTGCAAGACATGACTGAAATGGTCATAAACAATGGTGCTTCAATAAAGTTTTGGCTAGACAAATGGATTTGAAGATCAAATTCCCTCTCATTTTCAAAGTTTCAAATCAACAGAATGCAAGCCTACAAGACATGATTATAGACGGGAATTGGAATATTACTCTAAAGAGAAACCTCAAGCCTGCTTAAATGAATGAAATTACAAAAGTTTTTGCATTCATTGCTGCTCCTCCAGTGTTAAACGTTGAAGAAGACTCTCTTACATGTTTGGCTCAAGGTAGGTTCTCGGCAAAAGCTTGTTACAACTGGTTGGACTCCAAACTACCAGTTTCCATCAAAGTTCCACTTCATTCAAAAATCTGGATTAAGCAAGTCCCTCCAAACATGCAATTCTTCATGTGGACCGCTGCTCAAAACTCAATAGCAACCACCGTCAACCTGGTAAGAAGAGGCTCAAGCATCCCCAACAGATCTTGCTGTCTTTGTGATGCACACCCTGAAACTACTGAGCATCTTCTGATACATTGCCCTTATGCACACATCGTCTGGTCTTATTTCATTGCAAGCTACAATATTAAGTGGGTTCATACTAGAACAATTGCAGAACTTCTTCATGCATGGAAATTCAGAAGAGGTAGGAACAGAGGAAGGAAAATTTGGCCAGTTTTACCATTTGAAATTTGCTGGTCTATTTGGTGCGAGAGAAATCAACGAATAATGGCTCAGGCAAGTCCAAGAGCAAAAGGAGCTATCATAAACGAAGTGAAATCTTTGATATTTCTTTGGGGCACTAAAGAGAAGTGGTTTTGGGGCACACCAAAAACTGAAATTTTTACTCACTGGAAAAACTTGTTAAACTGTAATTAGGACCTTTTTGTACTAATCATGGGGTTATAGTCCTAATTCTACTGTAAAAAAGGAGGAGATACAGATACGACTAAATTAAAAGACTGATATTCAAAATGCAGTTCTCTCTGTAATTGGTCATACATTTACATTGTATTTCCTTGACAGATTTCCTAACTACTTGCATTTTGGGCTTTGGGACTGAGTTGTTCTTTTATCTTGGGCTTAAGCTTTGGGTTCAGACTTCAGCAAGCTCTCCATCAATATATCTGAAAAATATAGAAAAATTTGTTTCCAACGCTTATGCTTTGATTTCTAATCATTATGTAGTAATACGATACTCGTTGGTATGGATCAATTTGTGATCAGCTGGAAATAAGTTAGGATCTAGTGACCCCTCGGCAATCGCAGTAGACAGAGTCTCAAACTTGTGTGTGGTAGATCTCTAGTCTCAACAGTGAGCACCAACATCAAATATTAGGATCGAATAAGCAAAGAATGTTTGATGAAAGCATAATTCAATGTTTCATTTTTAAAGGCTAAGCTGTAAATATATATATATATATATACAAAAAGCTTGCGACGTTTCATTTCCAAAGGGCCAAAGGCTAAGCTCTAGAAGAAAAAAAAATATAGAAAAAGCTTGCGGAGAGGGTGGATCGAACACCAGACCTTCAGATTTTAATGTGACGCTCTCCCAACTGAGCTATCGCCACAAGCTACCTCACTGTGACAATCTATTTTACATGTTCTTTTTGTTGAAGTCGCAGATCTTTAGGTCTTGACATCTTGTATGTTCGTGTTTTAGAGAAGCGATTTGACTTCTTGTGTCCTGATGTAAATTTTGGGTTATGAGTAGAATTTTTTTCATGTGCCAGATTTTTTACGTTTTTTCATAGTTAAATTTTTCACTATGAATCTCATGGCACATTATGGGTCACATTACAAATATATCATTCACCTAAACAACGTAGCATGTGACTAGCAGAGGTCCAAGAATTTTTCGTTAGTCACTATGAATCTCATGGCACATTATGAGTCATAATTACTTCCAGTTATTTAGAAAATATTACATACTCATTAGGTGCTGTAGCCTGGAACCTCTGGCAACTACCAGGGGCATAATGGTTATTTGCTTGAATGCACCAGGCACTATAACTGTGTTTGTTCACCTGGTAAAATATTGGGAACCAGTGAACTAGGAATCGAGTGTATGCCTAACAAACAAAACCTTATGATCGTTGTGGATATACCATTGGGTATGTATGTGTGCAGATCCTTTGCTATGGTAACTCATTACACGAATTCAGCTTTTTACCAATAGAGACATTAGTCACGGATTGCATTTCAGTAACGCGTATACGCTGTTGGGAAGCTAGTAACGTCTTAAATTGTTGGTACATTTATTTATGTTAATTTGAAAAATTTAAACATCAATTGAATAATTGAATTCATCCAACAATTACATATTTCCCTGATTTAAATTTATAGTATGAGAATCTACATCTTTTTAGATTTGTATTTGGTTACAGATTTTTTGTTGATTTGTATGTGTGGTTTGTATGTGAAAGTTTATGATTTTTAGTATTTGTATCTTTAGCTGAACTTGGTAACATGAAGCATATTTTATTTTGGTACTAGGTAGGATGCCAGGGACGGGGAATAAAAATTGGATATTTGAAACATACCTATTCAGCCCAAAATATCGAGAGGGCGTTACAGAGTTCATCAAATTTGCAAAAGAAAATGGGGATCAATTTGGTTTTGCTTGCCCATGTAAGAAGTGTGCTAATTAGAATTCGCATCCATGGAAAGTTGTTGAGAGACATCTGTACGAGATGCGTATCTTGAGGACGTACACCACTTGGTACTTGCATGGTAAGGATTTGGTTGGTCAGAGTTCAAATAATCGTCCTGTGGTGAAGGAGAATGTTGTAGTAGACGAAATACATGATTTAAATCGGGATGAGTATGTTAAGGACAAGAGGTGGATGTGGAGAAGCGTTATGCTAAGTACCAAAAGTTGGCAGAGCAGCAGTTGCACCCAGCATCTGAATGTATCTCAACCCTCGGTGCTATCGTAGAACTGCATAATCTAAATAAAACATATAAATTCTCCAAACATTGTACATATAGTTTGTTGATTCTGTTAGGAAAGTGGCTTCCTTCAAACAGTTTCCCTAAAAACTATGATACTACGAAGATGATGCTTAAGGATCTGGGGATGGAATGCAAGTTTATTCATACTTGTCTGAATCATTGTATGTTGTATCGCAATACAGAAAAAATCTCCAGAAATGTCGAATATGCCAAGCTAAAAGATATAGACAGTACAAAGATAATTTTGGTGATGCAGGAGTCAAAAGAACCTATGTTAGTGCTGAGATCCTTTCCTCTAGGACCAAAACTGGCGTAAATGTTTTTTATACCTTGGATAGCTCGTTTCATGGATTGAATTAGAAATACTATCTTCTGCATAAAAATCAGAATCTGAAATACTAACAAAACTTACAGCAATTATACTAATTATTATTGAATCCAATATGGATGATTAACTCATGCAGCGACTAAATTTCAGTAGTCCTTCTCAAAGTTATCTTATCTTTTTCGGTCCGGATCCGCGCAATGGCTGATGTTGATGCTGGGATTTTCCACAACTATTTTATAAGTTTGAGAGGAAAACTCATAGTGCGGATATATCACCATTGTTGTTGATGGTGATGCTATTGGATCATCTTCCATGATTTGGTTGGTGAGATCGTCTGATTAGAAGGTTAGGGTTTGGTTTCTTCCTCTCACTTTCTCTGCACATATAGAAGGGAGGCGCAAATGAGAAGCAGTTCAGTAGAAGACTACTTATAAGGGTCAGGGACCTTCACAAATTATTTAGGTTTTTCTTATCATCGTTCGTTTCATTTTATCAAACAATCCAACGGCTGATCGGAGCATTTGGCTGACCGTACTTGTGAAGTGGGAATATCTATGTAGACGATTGTGATTTTGTGTTTGATTCACGAGAAGTGTTTAAAGGATTATATTTCTATTTACAAGGTCAGATGAAATCAAGCTTAGTATACTGCTAAGTAACTCTTTGTAGAATTCGGTAACCTCATATAGGAAGGCGTTAAGCAGTCAAATCCTTTATCGTGCCAATAGGTTGTCTATTTAACCCAACTAAGAGCAAAATTAGAATAACTTATGCCAAATTGTTTTCCACTTCTGAAAACGAGAAAAGTTTATTATATCAAGATTTTTTTCTGTTTTGAGTGTTTCATGTATAATTATGCCTCAGTTGCCCAATCAACAAACAACGTCATACCGAGCTACATCACGACTGGCAGATGTGGAGTCTTACGCAGCCTCATCTGATTTGGATGTTTAAGATGTCACCCTTTGGTTGGTCCTTGCAGCAATTCTAAATTTCATTTGGTATCCTAAATTCTTACTCATGGCTTTCACTTTTGGTTTTTAATTTATAATATTTCTTGATCAAGTCCAAAAACATTATCGAATAAAATTGCCTGCATTATGGATATGTACGTAACCGAGTAGAAAGAGTCTTCATTGACCAAGTCTTGTAGGTTATACTTCATTTATAAGTAATTTATCTGTTGCCTACCGTCACTCTCTGCAGTGAAGAAGAAATATTCTACAAAGGTAGAATCATGAGTGATCATGGCGACGAAGTAGTTTGATATAAGTCGTTGCAGAAACTTGTATAAATTATATAAATAAGTTGTTTGTGGTGATGCTAGAAGATCAAAGACTTAATTAGTTATTCCGGTGGTGCAAGTGCAAGAGAGGAAAGATAACTTAGGTAGTGTGAAGTATCAGTTCCGGTGGTGCAAGTGCAAAAAAGGAAGTTAAGCTTAGGTGGTGGTTCAAGCTCAAAATACAAGACAACTTGGATTCGTGCTAGTGATGATATCCTTTTTAGGATAACTTGGTCATTACAAGTATATGATTAAGGGCTTTTGATGAAAGATTGCCCTTGAAGACGATGGTTTTGTTCACGTCAAAACGTGGTGATTTTTGGGGTTTTGTTCCGTAAGCAAAACAAACATGGTTGAAGATGGACTTTAGGTCACATTTTGGACGCAAAAGCGTGGTGTATGCTTCCTGAAAGCGTGGCTGAAGGACTGTTGCGGGAAAGTAATACAAGGTTTACTTGGATAAGGAAACTTGTATGACGGTGGATCCTTATCCACCCTTCAGCAAGATATTATCATCTGTGATGATTAAATCAGAATGTTAACACAAAGATACCACAGAAAATAAACAAGTACATTACAACCAAAAAAGAACCTGTATACGTATCCATTTTTTTGTATTCTGATGTCTGCAATAACTAAAACTTATCCTGTTATTGATAGTACAGAGAGTTACAGACCATAATGGACAGTGTAAGGTTTCAGTCTTCAACTGGTGTATTGGAACAAACATTTTTGGTGGAGTTTCTTTGAATAATGTCTTGTCAAATTGGGATGCAGTTATGTACTAGGTCTTTTCCAGATTTTTCACCCGCTTAATAAATAACGTTCTTGTGATTGCTTCGTCCGGCTTGAATTTGAAATTAGTGTTTTGTTGATGGTATTGAGTGTCTTTCAACAGCTGCACAGATTATTGGACAGCTTGAGATGTGAGATCAGAGATTTTGGCATTGGTGTGTAAATGACAATACACTGATCTCGGCAAAATCAGTAGAGACATACGAAACTTGTGTTTGGTAGCGGTCAAGTTGTGGCTCTCAGTTTGGTCATACACTCTAAGCCAAAGTCAAATGTCAATAAGAAGTTGCACATCCAGATCCAGTCGCAGTGATAAATTTCAATGTAGCAAACAAAATTTCACCATCCATACATGTTTGTTGGTAAAGGATTTGCAGATCAATCAAAAATTAGATATGCGGTATAAATGTACGAGTTGAAAATCTGGATAGGTACTTGAGGTACCACATCCATCAGATCTACTCGCACATACCGTATTTATTTGTAGTTTGCAG
>JAJJMA010001319.1:0-10509 GCA_023529015.1 Papaver nudicaule
TTATGAAAAGCACAACAAGTAAGCATATGATGTGTTCTCCCCCTATGGTTATGCATGAGAATGCAACCAAAAAGAAGTAAGAACCATATGTATTCTGAAAAAGAAGGGGTACCGAAATACTACCAACTTTTCGTTTTGGCTCGTGAGTCTTATGGTAAAGAGTTTGGACGATCTCAAAAATCAATATCCAAACCTCTAACCGGAGTAATCTCGACAGTTAGGTAATAACGTACTACTTGGTGCTTTAATTATAAATCAGAGTTATAATGCGGAAAGTAAAAGCACACAAGACACCAAACGTTTTTTTAACGAGGAAACTGCCTTGCAGAAAAACCTCGGGACCTCGTCCAGTTTGAACACCGCCCAGTACAAACTGACTACAAACACTAGCCTACTATAAGACTTCGGTCTGGGATGTAGCAGAGACCAACTCAAGCCCTCCAAGCGAATTGGCTACTGTCGCCTTCCTTACGTCTCTGGATCCCCCACAGATCGTCACGCACTTGATTCCCCTAGCTGACGTCCTTTACAGGCCTAGGAGTTGCTTTGACCGATGCCAAAGGCTTTTGTCAGCAATACTGGGTTTTAATCCAAAACTGTTGACTTATGGTGTAACTGTCCTCTATCAGTTTACCATAAATAAGATGACTTCCTTCGGATTGTCAAATCCAGGTCATACGGAAGTCTACTTAACAAATCAGGGCTGACATGCACCTTGCAACGCCCAATCTGTATCTACCTCAGTTATAGATGAAGAACCACTAGGGAACTTGTATAACTGGAGCCAACTAGGTCTTACAACACCGAGTGCAGCCGTGCGTTGCTACCTTTCCAACCTTGTTGAGTAACGTATCAGTTCTTGAATAGCCGTATATCAGAAGAGACGGACTTTAGAATAGACAAGAACGTGATCAGGTTACCAAGGTTACAGGTTAATCCGATTTCAACCAAAGATGGTTTCAATCTCCTACCTGTGCTTCCCAACTCTCAAAGGAAGTCTTTTATAGTCATAGGGAGTTCCCAGAGGAGCTGCAACCTATAGAGGATGACTATACCACAACAAGCCTTCACCGAAGTGAAAAGAGTTTACGCTACTCTCCCTGAGGATCTTCACGTATGCTTGATGCTTGCGGTATTTGTCCTTAGACACCTCTATTTATAGCACTCAATAAGATAGGTTGCTTTGGAATTAAGCAATCCATTACTTGTCCCACAAGTTAAGGAAACCCTAAACTTGCCAACCAAGTAATACAGATTAATCTCAATTGAAATTCCTTTTTAGATTTATCTGCCAAGTGTTTTGTTGGCTCTAAAACACTTCAAGATAGGAATCCAACAGACCAGAGATAATCTTATCTTATTGACTCATTGAGGATCGTTAGATGGAACACAAAAGGTATTTATGTTTTACACAAGTCCATCTAAGAGATAAAGGAGTTGGAATTTGACTCAAAGTGAAAATCTAGAAGATATTCACGCAATTTGACTTTCCAGAAACTTCTCTGCGTCAGGTACACGTACAAGTTCGTGTACTAATGCGACACAGGAGATTTCTGGACCAGGTACGCGAAACCGGTTCGGGTACCGTCCAAGTCAAATTTTGGTCAAACTCTGAATCCGCTGGAAGAACTGGGCTGAGCCAGAACTTAGACATGAGAATGTCCTCAGCTATGATCCATGGACTCTTTGCTCAAGAGTACTCCTTAGATTCATCCATATCCAACATAACAGTTTGCAAGCAAACTATTGAAATGGTCATATGGCGTCGAATCTATCTCATATGTTCTTGATTCACAGTATTCGTGGGATCAAACACTGGTCATGACATAAAGCCACGTTACACAAGAACACGATCTCAATCGCTACATTACTACTAAAGTAGTCGACTATATTTCGAAAGAATAGAGAAAGTAGAATAGAAGAATAATCCGTAAAGTCATAACTCCTACTAACCTTTTGTCGATGAAGAATAATTGATGTCTTCTTTGTCTTCACAGTCTTCGTCTTCAAGGTCTCTACTACTCTGTCTATATCCCATTTCCGAAATCTAAACTCTAGTAGGCTAAATCAAGAATTGTATTTTGACACCTAAAACTGACAACTAGCTTGACATACCAACGCTAGTGGGTTTGACCGGACAATGCCCTAACAGGTTCAATCAACGTACTAATTTTGCAATTTTACTTCAATTATATCAATCAAAGAAAATACAATATGGAAGGTAAAGTAGTGCAAGACACCAGAAGTTTTGTTAACGAGAAAACCGTGATCCATTAGAAAACCTCGGACACGTACAGATTGAAAACACACAATATTAAGTTGTTACAAACACTAGCCTACTATCAGACTTCGGAGTGGAATGTAGTTGAGACCGAATTAAACCTCCAAGCAATTCAGTTATCGTTGTGATCTTACATCTCTTAGCTCTTACAAGAACATACGCACTTGATTCACATAGCTAACGTCCTTTATAGTCTAAGAGTTTCTCCATAGTCCTTCCTGAAGGTTAGCACTACCCTGCCTTTAAAAGGATGCCTGGTTTTGGATTTTCGTAAGATTATTCAATCAAGGTTCAAGGAAATCAAATTAATATCAATCAGGCTTATTGATCTAGCCTAATAGATTTTACCTTACAACATTGACGAACTCAATACAAGATCTAGTTTGTGATCATTGCGGAACTCCCAGGACTTAATCTTACTTAAAAGAGCCTTACAGAGTTTCTGTCAAATCTTGGTCGTGATGATTGATTGTTCTAGTACAATACAACCGACCCAAGATACAAGTTAAGGATGCTGAAATTCAACATATGCTTCACGATCCTCAAATGAAGTCTTTCAATAGTGGTAACCTAATAAAAGATTTCAAGATGAAGACCTACATTTGCAGGATACACAATAATGTGTAGATTATAAAAAGTGTATCGTTGAAGAAGGTCGCCTATTTATATTGATCATCAAGGGAGGTCTAGCTTGTAGATATCCATGACTAGCTGAAAAGTCCAACCCGAGCTTATCGAAACGCCCAGAGCCAAAGTGGCTTAAAGTGGTGAAAAGGTTCACCTTGACGTATAAGAAGGTTGTGCCAAAGTATGGATCATGTAGACCGTGCACAAGGTTCATGTAGGGGCTCACTAATTTTTCCTCACAACATGGTTCGTGTAGGGTACGCGAACCTATTGGGTACTCGGTTTTAGAACTTTACGCGGACCAAATTTAAGTTCTAAATCTTTAAAGCACTATGAAGTAAACCATTGTGATAAGACTCAAAGAAATATCTCTCATTCATTCTCTCAATATTTATACAAAACATCATTGACTATTGGTACATACGAAATCGAAGAATAAAACTTACTAACTTTTTATGAGAGGACGATAAGCTTCGGTCTTCAAATGGTCTTCGTCTCAACACCTAATGTATCCAAGTCTGAAATGATATTGTAGACTAAATCAAGGATTGTGTTTCAGCGCTAAACTTGACAACTAACTTGACATACCAATGCCAGTGGGTTTAACCGAGCTATACTCTAACATGGCATTATTGCCAAAGATATACAGATATGGGGTTTTGATTTTGCTTTAAAATGACATTATTTTGTTTACTCAGCAACCTCGATCCCCAATTTAGCTAACCAAGTAAATAAGAGGCTCATCCGTGGGCAATTGTTCTTATAAGATAAACATTTAAGTCTTAAATAGTAAAGTAAACCTATATTACGTTATTTCATTCAATCGGGTTAGCATATTTTATAACTTATTAACAACCAAACTTTGGGTGGTTTGCAAAAAATATATAACAAACAACAACCCGGTGTATTAGAGCCAACATTATCTTATTAACTATCTCACTTAGAGATATGATCACAGTATTATTTTGTGCCTGATATCCTTATCCACTTTAGATATCGACAAGAAAACACATAAATCCCACTTTTTCGTAAAAAATTATAAGAAAATTTTTTTGTGCTTTTTTCTCTTGTATGAGACTGCATTCTAAAAGTTGTGTCTAAAATCTGACAAAATTTATTATAGTAAAACTTCGATAAGTCAATTAGCTAGGTACATTAATTTTTTAATAATTGTGTAAGAGAACTATCATACTGTTTTTTGTTTTGTTTTAAAAAATTGAAGCAGTTTGGTAAGAGTTATGTCTTAATAATATTAATCAGAACTTCGGGTTTGACCTTATTATCTTATTATTTTTTATATGTTGTTGGTCAGTTGAATGGGTCCTATTATGCAGGAGAAGATTCTGGTTAAAGAAGACATGATCAGATATGTTTCTGAGTTTTTTATATATAGGTAAGAATTCTCAAGAAAAATATACTCAGAAGAACATGCTACATATGTATGAATGTGCATTGTGGATATTAGGGATATGTGGAGCTTCCACATTACTGATCACTATGTGTGTAGTTTTCTTCAATCATCTAAGTCTAATTGGTACTCAGAAGAACTTGACATACAAGTATTACTAGGTTTGACCGATATTGAGAGTTTGGAGTGATACGGATATTGAGATACTTGAAGTCTACCTCAAGAAAGGGAATCATGTTTATGAAAAATTAAAAGTTTAATAATATAAATACATATAATGATTTAGATTATGGTGTGTTAGTTGTGGATGTGCGATCTACTTCTAAATAGTTTACCTTGTTCGCAGGCAAAAATGGGTAGTCTCGCGATAAAGTGCAAAAGCTGAATGGAGAGGTGTGGCACTTGGCATATGTGGAGTGATGTGGTTAAAACTTCTCCCTAATGAATTGGGTTATCCTTCTCGTAAACTAATTTCAGTATATTGTGGATTGCCTAAGATTCGAACGGAAAACCAACTAGCCGATATCCTAACCAAAGTTCTGGAGGGTGTTTGAAGTTTGTTGGCAAACTAGGTATGAGTAATATATGTGCATTAGTTCGAGGAGGAGTGTTAACTTTATTATACTCTTGAAACTATTCGGAACCGGTATTGTTTAGAAGGTTCTAAAGGAAAGCCTTTTAGGATTTTTGTTTATATATAAACAAGTATCTTTCTTTAATGTATTAACTAAGGAAATAAGAAATTACTCAATGAAATTCTTTCCCTATGAGACAATCTTAATCTTAAGTGGAACAAGTTAACTCCCAATTTTCTTCTTAATCAAAGTCATTTTCCCTCTACCTAATTCCTACTTACTGGGTTCATCCTTTGTCTTACTTACATCCAGCTCCATGTCTTTAGCTTGAATATCTATTTTATCTTCATACAACTTCTTCAGTTCTTTTGTTTTGGTTACGTACCTTCCTTACTCAAAGTAAGGCACTAGCCTTCACAATTTTGTCATTTTTTTGACCACTAGACAACGACACTCTACTTGGGATCTAATCAAGAGATTTTACCTTACCCTCACCGGTGTTTTCATTACCACAAGTGTACTTTTCGTCAATATCATTCACATTAACATCATTTCCACCCAACTCCTCACAGTCACCACCATTGTTATTTTCATTATCCTTACCCATGAAATAATATTGTTGATCCTTGTCTCTTCATCCAATATCTCAAGACTAGCACTTCTCGGATCCTAAGAAAGCAAGTCAAAAGAGTTTGCGCTGCAAATAGGAGCTCGCTTAGGTGAATCTTCTATTATATCTCTTTTAAATCTTGTTGTATAAGTGCACTCCTAAGAAGGGGTTGGAGCTACCAATTCAAGTGTTCCGGTATCACCCATCACATCGACATTCTCGCTTCAAACCTCAATGTTGTGATTACAAACTAGAGTGGGGACTTCTTCTTCTAACAAGGTTGTGGTTTTTCAGCACTAGGTTCGTTCTCAATTTCCATCTCAACCAGTCAATTTTCTCTGACAATCCAGTCACCTTAGTAGCATCCTCTTCAACTACACTGGAAGGCGGAGTCTTCTTTGGTGTCTGGCGGGGACTCATATTTGATCCTTTCATAGAACAATTATCAATAGTACCAAGAGGAAATCAAGTAGAACACTCTAGGGGTTTCCATTGACATTCTATTCCACCGACAACTTCACTGCAACACCATGGCGACTTTTCATAGAGCTCTACAATATCGTAGATTCTATAAACACGGTCGTTATGGTTGTAGTAATAGGACACGACATTTTTCCATGAAAAATCGGAAGTTATTGAGTCGTCGTGGTTTCCACACCATCGAACATGACGACTGTGGCATTTTCAAGTATATACTCTTTTTATCGTGTTTCGCGAGATTTTTAAATTAATAGTAGATATTTACATAGTCGAGAAATGCTAGATGTACCAAGGTTTTGGACTAAATCAAAACCAGGGTACTCGCACACACTGATCCCATCCCTTGGATTTGCAGGGGGACCTACTTATGAAATGATAAAATCATTAATGAATTTTTCAAATAATAAAATAATAACAAATATTGGAGCCCAACTTGTTTCTAGGCTCCCATCCAACTCTTGTAATCCTCTTCCTTTCCACGATGATTAATAAAATATTTCCCGTTTAAAAAAAAACAAATAAAAACAAATAAATTTCTTCATCTTTCCATATATCTAAGCCGAGTAATCTAATTCTGTTAACAACAATGGTTGGATGTAAATGTTCTTATTGAGGACTCTACACGTGGCACGTGACGCATTTAACTCTAGTGGATCCCATGAATTAGCGGCTTATCCGCATTGAATAAAGCGAGAAAAAAAAACTCTGGTATATAGTCACACACTCGCACACATTTCCCATCACCCCTTTATCTCCATTTCAACTATTCTCTCCAACTTCACTCTCTCTGTCTCTCTCCCAGTTCTCTGAAAATGGGGAAAAGATCAGAACAACTCTGAAGGAATGTAAACTTGTAGCTGAAAAAATCACAGAAATTGTTGAGGAAGAAGATGTGTTTTTATTGAGAGATTGCATGATTTAGTAAGTAATAGAGGTCAGATTCTAAGAGTTTCCTTTTTGGACGACGGAGGAATTTGCATCTCTAATTGTTTGAAATTCTCAGAAATCATAGCTTCCGGGAAAAACCCTGATCCAGAGCTTCTCACCCAGAAGCTTGATAGTTTCTATCGGAAGCTGCGTTCCAATAATTTCAAAAGAGACTCTGTTGCTTCCAAGAAAGTGGCCGTTGTGTGGTCGTTGTTTACCGTAATCCTTCTTTCCTTAAAGGTCCTGCGCTTCCTTTACCACCACCACCGCCGCCACCATCATCATCTTCATCATCTTGTTCTTCTAGAGACCACCACCACCCTCTTTTCTTCCTCTTCTTCTTCTTGTTCAACGAATACCCCTCTACATCCTGTTTAATACAAGGACATGATTGAAGTCATGGATAAAACGGAAAGGGATGAGGAGTTGAGGAAAAAAAAGAACCAGTAACAGAAGAAGAAAAATTAAGAGCATAAACTTTTAAGGAAAATATGGCTAAAATGAGGAAATTTGCATGTGGTTTTCACATCCAATTTTTATAACTCAAGGTATGTTTGTTTTGATTTTAGTTTTTTAGGGTTTTGTTTGGTCTTTATTTGTTTAGAAACATCTTGATGTAGTTATGCCTTGATAATTCTAGATATGACCCCTTTTGTTATCTGTTTTATGCAGGAGAAACCCTGGTTGGTGAATTCATGGGATATGTTTTTACATTTATTATAGGTAAGTATTTCTTTCTCTATTTTGGTTTTTCTGAGAAATTATCCCAAGAACATGCTTAAGTATGAATGTGCATTATGTTAAAGTATTAGATAGTCTGAAATCACAAACATCGTATAATAATTGTGAGTTCAATGACAGCTCTATATAACTCTCGTGAATCGAAGTGTCTTTCCTCTTATGCATAAAAGAATTTAGAGTAAACCCTTGTTCAGTAATCGAGGTATTGGAATATGGTGTTAAAAAGATGAAACTAAGAATGAGATACTAATCAATTAATCGCCTTACATATGTTTTTTTTTTCTTGTATGCTAATTAATTAAAAAAAAATCTTCCTAAAGATTAAAAGTTGTAAAGCTATTTTATGACACTAGATGGACTAGGCTCAGAAATTATTTACTTTCTTATTCAAGGATAAGAAAGTAAAAATATTTTTTGAGTCTAGCCACTAGTCTTAAGGGTTTGTTTAAGACCTTAGAGGCACCAACGAGAAACAATCTCGTTTTGTGGATACAACTTTTAGTGCACCTAGTGCACCCAATGTTAGGTGGCATCCACGAAATCACAAATAATAAAGAAAAACGTAAAAAGGATAAATTATAAATCTTAAGCTACATCGTTTTATCGTTCTACTAACTTTCTCATTTCCCAACTCGGTAAAAATTTCTCCATTCCAACGTTTATGAGCCAAACCCAATTTAGAAGATAAAAGAATTGGTTGCAAAAATCAGATACCATAAAGAATGATTCAGGAGTAATATCGTTGTTCCGCTCATTTAGTTTTCCTAAAGTTCCAAGTTATAATACTTGGTTGAGTTTTACAAACCACTGGAAATTTTAAAATTCAAAAGATATAAATAAGTATGTCGCCAAACTCAGCACAATACTTATAATTACCTAATTCACTTTGAATAGCACCACAAAAATTGTTTCATCTTAAATTTCAATCTCATGACCTAATTGAAAATTTAACAATTTCAAGAATTAAGTATCTGAGAATTCTAGCTTAACAAATTAAAATCAATTTATTGATAGAAAATTCGTGATCATAAGAAATTGGAACTCAGTGAGACAGGGGAATGAAGAAATGGCGAGAAGAAGATGAAGTTAGAGGAATTTGAAAGGACTCATGGAAACCTGCAATATTAGAACTACTTATAGTATATGATATCTTTTATGTTTATGGTTACATTCATTGTCTTCATTTCACAGGGTGTTAACTTAGAGAGAGTTCCAATTAAAATCAAATGAGGAAGGTTTTTTTTTACCAGAGATTAATAGAGGGAGATGATGATTATCTTCCGACCTGTTTTTATTTTCTTTATTAATTTCTTCTACAGTTTTAATTTTCTTAAAAATATTGCCACATCCATGTATATGTCACATGTTCCCACCTAACATTGGGTGCACTGGCTGCACTATAAATGGTGTCCACAAAACATTTTCGAACGAGAAAACATACATTATCGAAACAAAAAAGAAAAAAGGAAAGACGGGTTCCAAAAAAAAACGAGAGAATTTATTAATTGACTACATCATTCAAATTGAGGTTTGAAGGATTACATAAAAGCGGTGGTAGATAGACACACCATCCAGTTTCATCGTTATACATTGCATATTACACGATAAATGAGCATGGTGATTTGCATCTTTTTGAATTACATAAAACCAAATAACATGGAAGTGACTAACATATATTTTGATCCTACAAGTGAGAAAATAGATGCTCCAAGGAATATCTTGATCTTTCCCCAAAGTGGCCCAATCGATCGTTGATTGCATCCCCTTCAATTTTTTCATCAATAAGATTAAGATTTTTCTTCAATTGAATTCCAAAACACAAACCTTTGTCGCATACATCATAGAAACTATAGAAATTGTATCAGAATCAGTATGGTATCCGAAAATTCTTCTCAAATTATCGTGTATAAGATTTCGTCCAACATAAGATATCTCCTCTATTCATTTTTTCACTAATCTGAAGTGATAAGATTGTTGACACGATATTTGAAGAAAAAAACCTCTGCAACAAATCCATAAGTTGATTATTTCATCAAATTCCATTAAAGAGCCCCAAAGGCTAAGATAAAGTGAAAACGCAATGAAATAATATCTAGGATGAAATAGCCATTGATAAAGTTTATTGAAAGCAAACTACAGAGAAACAGAAATCTAAAACATAGTATTACAAAAATACAATATTTTTTTATTAAAATCAAAACAAATAACTATTGTGTCCTAGATTTGCTCGGTAGATCTGAATCTCAAATCTAAAACCAAGAAAATCTAGTTTAAAGAGAAGAGATTTGAGGGAAAATAGGATGGAAAAAGATTAGGATAATTTTTTGGACAAACGGTTGTGCAGAATAATATTTTTTAGGAGGGTGACACATTAATTAAGAGGTATATTTCCATTTTCACACTTTCTTTTCCTTTTAGAACTTGCAAGTATTTAAAAGATGGACTATGATTGAGAAATTTACTAGAGTTGGAAACTCGATGGAACTGGGATATTAGAAAGATTATCTATTTGTGTATAAATTGGTCGGGATTATAATTTTAATATCAATAAATTAAAGGGGAATATTATTCAGATTTCATAATAGCTTCCGGCTTACTGAGTTCTTATTTTTTCCGAAGTTTCCTTATGGAAGACTGACCCCTAAAATATAACAGTTGAAGGGTAATTGTGAAGGTACATCAAAGATAAGGGTAATTGTTCAATTCCTTGTATATTAATGGGTGGACTAGGATTGAGAAATTGATTGGAGTTAGAAACTCGCTAGAACTCATTAACAAGATTGTCTAATGGTGTATAAATAGTTTGCGAGCATTTTAACATTTATTGATTAAAAGAGAGAGTTATCCAGATGTTAGAATA
>JAJJMA010001322.1:16402-29886 GCA_023529015.1 Papaver nudicaule
ATCTCTAATATTCGTGATTTGTATGAGAATTTATTCCCGTACAATCAATTTCTCTTATATTTTTGTCTAAGATCAAATCATTCATATCTTGTGTTGCTCTAATCTTTATGAGCATATTTTATATTGATCATTTTACTGCCACACAGTAAATCATTTGTTTGCATTAGCAATAATGTCTATTCCTTGACATAATTCAGAAATATTATCGTCAAGATTATCTTGCCATTTTTGGTAATCAATATCTTTTGGAAAATTTTCACGTCTCCAAAAATTCCATTAGTGGTCCCCATTAAATCTCACTTGACAATCAATGAAATTCGAGGATATCTCCTATCCTTTGTTGGCATATCGCTGCATATCCTGCCATTTCGGCAGTCATTTTTATTTTTATAATTTATTCCTCCTAATCCATCACCTAGTACAAGTTGTATTTTTTTTCTTTTTTTATTTGAACAAACAAACAAAAAAAATAAAAAAAATAATCAAGGTTCGCTGGTGAGGAGTTGATTTATGAAGTTCAAGTTGCACACTTCAATTTTCTCCGTGTCCAACTTGCGGGGGAGTATTAGAGTATATCACGTATAAAAGGAGTCGAGGTGACCGTAAAGACAAGCAACCAAGACGACAGTGCAGTGTGTGCACGTGAAGCTAAGATACATGCACCGAAGATGTGCAAAATATTGTGTAATCTTTATAGTTTTCTAGAATAAGTATTGTGATTAAATTCTAGGATATTTACATACTCATTGTCAATTGGTTTTGAGTTAGATGCCCACAATTTAATATGGTATCAGAGCAGGCTATTTGTGACGAGTCTAGAATAACCGCACCTTTACTCCGCGTCACCCAATTACATGTCCACGTGTTAGACCTAACGAGGCTACACGTGAGGGGGCGTGTTGAGACTTTAGTCCCACATTGTATGGGCAATCTAAGATCCTGAGGTTAATAATCCTATGGGCCACTCCACTCATTTTCAATTGGTTTTGAGTTGGATGCCCACATTTAATATCATCATCACAACTTAATAACTTTGATCAATGTTATCTTTTCAAATCATTTTTAATAATTTCACAGAGTTCATCCAAATTCTAAATAATATTCTATAAAATGTGCACACACCAAATTATTTAGAACCCATTAGTTGCCAGCATTAAAAGGTTTCAATATCAACAACATTCTAAAGCTCATGGATGTTTGACAGATTACTATAACTGATCAGTAGATCCCAAATGGATTACGGGATTCCGAGGAACTGCTGGACCCAGTAGTAGAAGAAGTACTCACAGGATTAGAGGAAGTACTCGCAGTTGTGCCTGGATCTACATAGACCCCAAATGGATTACGGAATTCAGAGGAACTGCTGGACCCAGGAGTAGAAGAAGTACTCGCAGGAATAGAGTACCAGGAAGTACTCGCATGAGTAGAGGAAGTACTCGCAGTTGTGCCCCAATCTACATAGATCCCAAATGGATTACGGAATTCCGAGGAACTGCTGGACCCAGGAGTAGAAGGAGGAGTAGAGTACCAGGAAGTACTGGAAGTACTCGCATGAGTAGAGGGAGTACGCTTAGTTATGTCTCGATCTACATAGAGAATGTATAGTTTTCCTTCTGAAGAACATGACAGGAGCCCGCTGGGGGACCAACAAACGTCAAAGATTCTATTACCTTCAACAGGTACAACATCCCAAATAACCTTCTGCAAATTATTCAAAAGGAAATGAAGGTCTGTTGAGGTTATTGATAAAGAAAATCAGGGTGAAAATTTTGAGAATGTACTATGGAAGGTTTTTACCCCTCTGTCGGCTTCCCAGATACGTGTTGTATTATCCTTGGAACATGATGCCACGGCAGAGATACCTCCCCAAAATACCCATTTCATTCCCAGCACACCTGTGAGAATGAAGTAAAAAATAAAACAACATCCATATCTTATACTAGAATTGAATTTGATAGTGTGGCAAAGCATATGTTTATCATACCTTTAGAGTGGATTCCAGTAAATCCGTATAAAGGCGTCCTGGTGTTCCTAATATCCCATACCTGTAAATAGAGATTATAATTTGTAAGACTATTGACACAAGGGAGAGCTGATCCCCTATCTTAATTGTTTGGCATAAGTGTTTTGGCCATTGATTTAATCAGATCTAACGGTACAAATTCTAAGCCTTAATCATCACCCTAGTTGTATTATATTCAAAAAGTGCTCCCGTTGTAGGTTTTATAAGTGAAGCATTACCATGGTTTCCAAAAGATTTGAATCAAATTGAATGTATGAAACAGAGTAAGATATGAAAATGTATTCTTATCAGAGCTAGTTGGTTTTTTAGTTAATCAATATCTGAACTTCAATGGAAAGCTGCAATGAAAGCAAAACCAATAATTATTTCTTTATGTGTAATTGTTCAAAGATTTCTACCGTAGTTCACCTTCACTCAATTTGTTCCGTAAATAAAAGTAAAATTCACTCAAACAGTACCCAAGTCTGAAAAGATAAGAAGAATTTTAAACATGCACGATGAATAGTAGTTCTAATTTAGAATGGCCATAATATTTCACAAAATGTGTACCTGTGGATGAGGTGTTTCATCGCTGTCTGATGCAACCATGAGGAGATTAGTAGTAGTAGCAACTCCAGGAAACCACTGCACAGCCGAACACCGCTTGATGTGTCGCTGATGAAAACTATTTACACACGTACACATTTATACGACATCAAATCAACTTGAAAACCAAATTTCCCTGGCAATGACAAAATGTGGCACTAGTGCTGATGTAATTCTGATAATAAGGCTGTTCTTACCTGATCTTTGGTTTGTGAGTTCTCAGATCACAAACCACTGGAAAAGCACAAATCATATAATGTAAGGGGGAAAACAAAATAAGGGTCAATACGAATGTATTCGGATTACCATTCAATAAGATACAGAAGTGGTGTTAAGACTATACCAGTAGCACCAGAAAATGATGTTGATGCTAGAAGATCTTGGTCTATTGGATGCCATTGCATTGAGGAAATTGATGGCTGGGATATAGTAGACATACTCTGCACAAAATGTTCACATCACATACATGTACATATAACCCAAAACTTATTTGTGGTCTTTGTAAAGATATCATTAGCATTCTTATCTTCCTTTCCCACCTCCATTTCAGTATAGGATAGGGAACTTACAGAATGTGTTACAAGTGAACAAGACTGATTACGAATCATGTCACAGTTGTGTCACAATCATTACTACTTCATCTATGGGGAAGGTATTTGCTACCGAGAGGAATGAAACCATATAGCTGTTCATGTTTCAAACCCACCACCACCACCACCACCACCATTGGTTGTGTGAGGAGTAATCACTGGAGGTGATCAAAGTGCTAAAATAAAAAACAATTTATAGTTAAGATATATAAAAACTTAAGCAAAGAAAGAAAAAGAAATCCCTTTCTAGCCACTAAATAAGCATCAAAATTTGCTTCCAATCAACTTTCATAATGAATCGAATATGACACTGACTAAAACATAAGAGTTTCAATACAAAACCTATATGAAAATCCATACCCTGGGAGCAAGGAAATTAAGATTAAGATCCCAGATCTTGATGATTCCATCATCACCCGCAGACGCCAGAAGCTCATGCCTCTGAGTACCAGGCTCCAGACAACGAACCTGAAATTACAACAAATTTATTTGCCTTAAAAAAACTATGATGAACTAAGAAAAATAATGGGGATTAACAAAAATAACGCTTACTGCTCCTTGTTGACCATGGGTGAGCCTTAGACCCAAATCTCCATTGTCTTTCAAAACAGATATTTTGCCATCTTTGTGTCCCCCTGCTACATAAGTAGGGATACCTTTTCCCCATGAAATACTAGTAATCCCACTTGTCTTTTGTTTTCGAAAAGTATAACGCACACTTTCTGTGTGTGGTACAACATCTAAATCTACATCAAACATTTGAATGCTAGGTGGTGAGGAATCTTCCTCAGCTGAACCAGCAGCAAAACTGATTTTATTTGTATTTATTCCAGTAACTGGATCAAATGCTACTTTTGCTGTTTTATTGAGAGTTGTAATGAGTGCCATTTGAAATGATTTTGAAAGAAGGAGTTGATTTGATTGTCTGATAAGAGATTAGACTCAGAGGAGGGAGGTGGTGATATGAAGAAAAAAAGTGACGGCTTATTCTTAGGGTTTTGGACTTTGAAGTGACTGATTGAAAGGAAAGAAGAAGAAGAAGCAGCAGAAGAAATAATCATCATCGGCACGTCACCTTCTCTATTTTATTATTATTAAAGTACGTACGACCCATGTTATTATCACTGGATTACTACTATATTTTATTAGTTTTTACAGTTTCATCATTTGTTTCATTTATAGTGATTGATTGATTGATCATCGCGTCTTAATCAACATTTTCGAAAACATAAACAAATAGAGAGAAAACGGAGAAATGTCGTTAATTAGTAACCACGGTTCCTTTTAAACGACCTTTCCCGAGTTACCTATACCTAGTCAGCCGTTTTACCTAGTCGACCGAATCCCAGTTAAATCAAATAAACCCAAGGTAATGTGGGTTAACTACTCTAGTTTATGTGACCCGTTATTAAAATTTCCAACCCTTCTTCTTTGCAGAATCCAGACCTTAACCCCTCACTCATTCCTCTTCTTTAAAAAGTCAGGGTTACAATTTCTGCCAGAATCAAAGCACGTTGATGAAGTTATCGTCGCTCTTCATCTCTTCTTGCTGGTTAGTCATCAAATGCTACGTACTGCTTTAAACTTCTTTCTTCTTGTTTTAGGGTCGCAGGAAGTACTGATTCTGATTGAACAATTATTTTGAATTGCAGGAAGTATCAGGGACCGTTTCAGAGACAAGGTTAGCGAATTTTCTTTTGATTTGAGTACCAGCAGTAATGAAATTGTCATTGGTTTAATGGTTTTTTAAGTTAATTTTATGACAAAATTGAGCTTTGTGTTTAGGTTATTGAGGGGGAATGATGAATGCTTTTTTTTTTTATCATGGAGCTGCATTTCCCTCATTAGCTAGGGTATTGATACACAGTAAGTTCCTTACATTTTAATTACTCCGTTATATGGTTTAACTTTAAGTAGTAACTTTGGTGAATTTCTTTACCGAGGTTTATGTTTTTCGTTGAGTTTATAGTAAACTTTGATGTATAATCTCGAGCCATCAGTTCTTATTTCGACCAATTGAGAAATTATGAGACCATAAATGTCTCACTGGAATAAACTTAAAACTGTTCATGTACAAATCCTGGAAATTACTAGTCTTCTTGGTCAGATTGGTAGACGATGTGGTGTATAAGCTCAGTTAGTGAACCAGTGCATCCCTCTTAGCTGTGGATGCTGGAGAGGTACATAGATAGTACTCGATGATGATCTATTTGTTCCCGTATTTGTACTTTTTCACGTATCCATGGTCTTTTGTGTGTGCATATGGTTGCTGATTCCTAATTTTTTTAGATATATGCAAGCAAACAACGCACAGAGAAGGTGTTTTGCTGCAAAAACACCACCTGCAAGCAATGCCACGCTGCTCATTAAAGTTTTCAACATGTAGGGTAGATTCGACACTAGGTAAATAGGAAGCAGTTCCAAACTTTCGATTTGGTGGTGTCAAAACACAAGTTACACTTCCGGCCACAGATGATGGTGGCGATAAAAGACCCCTATGCCACTGAAAGAATGTCAGAGCAGTTATGGCGTATATTGTCCAAACATCTTCAGATTGATAGGTTCTTTACTTAACCTAGCAGCAGCATCTAAAATTGTATCACTACTTTTTTGATGCTTTCATGTTTCATTTTCCCATATTATGTGTCTCCTTCATGGAAGAAACAGGTATAACCGCGGCTGTAGGCCTTTCCTTGGAAAAGATGTCTAGAGAAGATTTGGAATCAACCAAGGATGTGATGTAGTCAATACTTCTAGGAGTTAGCTGTAAAATTTCTTTCTTGTCCCGAATCGAAATCGTAAAATCTAATTATGTTGTTGACCATAATCTAATTATGTTCACTCCAAAAAATAAGAAAAAATGGTTTTGGTAACTTCACCTATAATCTAATTATGTTGTTGAACATAACGTTTCAATGGATATTTCGATGCAGCTAAGATATGGAGGCAGCACCTCTGAAGACCACCAATTTGTTCGAGGAAACCCAATCTATGCAGCCAGCAAAGTTCTTGAGAAGATTATTCGTGGTAACAAGGGACCACGTCTACTTATAAACGGCATCAAAAGGTCAATGCCTCTTCTTCGGGTCCTTGACGCTGAACTATGTCCAACTTTACTTTCCAAAGCTAGGAGTTCCGGATTGAGTGACGACACAAAAGCGAAGAAAATGGATTGAGTGACGACAGTCGGGTTCAAGTAAGCAATTTCTTCTTGGTACCATTATTCATGTCATTGGTCCTTAGATGCTATTTGATTACCTTCTAGATGTTATTTTTTGTGGAGAAGAGTTATTCAAGAGAAGTTTGGTGGCAACAAAAAATCATTCTTTCCTAAATCTACAACTAAGGCAGTGGGGAAAAGCTTATGGAGTGGTATCTTGAAGACAAAAGAAGTGGTGGAGCAAAACACTTTGGTGCAGATCAGCAATGGAGACAGATGCATGTTTTGGCAGGATAAATGGATAAATGGCCAATCACTTATGTCACTATTTCCTTCTTTATATAAGATCTGTAGAAAAAAGGAGGTTACTGTCAGAGAGATGTTAGACACTAACAATAACAACAATTGGAATTTTGATTTCTTCAGGTTACTTAATGATGAAGAGATTCAGGAGATTGCACATATGCTGAACATAATTCCAGCAGTTCTATCAAATGGTGGTGAAGATACAAGAGTATGGCAAGCTGGTTCTAAGGGTTTCTCTGTTGCAGAATGCTATACAGCTCTGGAAGATGAGGGTTTATTGTTGTTCCCTTACAAGACTGTATGGAATCCTAAAATTCCACAAAAGGTAGTTTTCTTTGTTTGGACATTATGTTACAGGGCAGCACCAACACAGGATAAAAACAAAAATGCTATAACAGTAAATGGGTGTTTGCTTTGTAAGAAGGCAGCAGAGTCAAATGATCACATTTTCTTACACTGTGAAACCACTAGATCAGTGTGGCACTATTTTCTGGATTACTACAACTTGCAATGGGTGTTTCAAGACTGTGTTAGAAGAACAATATGGGAATGGAAGAAGAAGAGGAGCACTGGACAGACAATAAGAACAAGGATATGGGACATCTACCCCTTTGCAATCTGGTGGGGAGTCTGGTTAGAGCGCAATGCAAGATTGTACAATGGCAAAAACAGATCACTAGATAACATCATTGATAGTGTTAAAATTCTTATGTATAATTGGTGTGTGGGAACAGAAATCTTCAAGGGAATTAGTCTGACAACTGTATTGACTAATTGGGATGCTGTAATGCATATGTAATCTGGTTCTATTACAACTGAACCTTGTACCTTTTCTACTTCAGCTGATCACCTACTTGGTGTTTAGTTGATGTTTTCTTTTAATACATGCCCTTTTTGAGTAAAAAAAAAAAATTACCTTCTAGAAACCGTTAGTTCTTTTATCTTTCAAAGTTTGGAACTGGATTGATCTCTCTACAAGAATACAACTGCTCTAGTGTCAGCAAGCACCTGAAACTACAACTCATGAACTAATAGATCCCTAATGCCTGGTTTTTCTCTCATGCCTGGTTTTCCTATATCCCTTAGATGTACGTCAGTGAATATAATACTCCATCTAGATGTTGATCGTTTTAATAATTTTAAGTCACGAGAACCCAGAATATCCTTGTAAAAAATATAAACTGTTTGTATTTGGTTATTGTCCTGCATATAAAATATTCCTTCCAAATGTGCTTCCATATATTAACTGTTTTAGTGTTGCTTGCTCGTTTTACTACTTTTCATTGGGTTCACAGTTTTAAATCTGAAATATCTTAAAGGCGATTTTGCAGGATGAAGTGAAACCAACAATTGCACCACCACCAGTGACAATATAGAGTATACTGCACAAAGAAACGAATGAAAAAGATGTAGATGAGGGGGGGTTAAAGAATGAACTTTACTTCCAGGATTTTGAGCAATTTTCTGAGGGCAGCCCAACGAGCATAATATCCTGCAGGCAACGTTCAGATAAACGTCAATCAGAGTTTGGTAATTCCACATAGTCAACCAACATTTACAGAACCCCCAATTTTCTTTCTAGAATGACTTGCCTATAGGCGCTATAACTGATTGTAATTGTATAATTGATTTGAAAAAGGAAATCAAGTGCTTTTGTTGACAACTTCCACGAATATAATTACTATAAGCGAAAGTTTTCATAAGTTGTACTAATGTCCAAGAGACAGTGTTTCCTTCTAATACAATAAATTAAGGCAGATAAACTCATACTTAAGGAAATCGATCAGAGCAACCAGATAAATGAATGCAACACAATACGGAAGTTGCAGGTTGTCAAGAAAGTGAGAGGTTGAGGTGCCTGCCTAGAAGAACTATCACAATCTGGGTCCCTAATGTAATGCATAGACCCATAGTAAATGCCACAAATGAAGAGCCACAAATGATATTTCAAGAGTACATACCAACAGGCATCTCCTTTTTGTACCGGGCCATCTAACTGGATCCATATCACTAATCCCAGCAATCATTGTCTGCAAAACACAAGCAATTTAGATAATCTTTTCCTTCAAGAAAGGAAGCATCTCGAACCTTAGGTTCACTGGTTCTTCAGTTTCAAATCGCATATTAAATCTCGTTCCAGCAGACAATGAAAGATCAGACCCCTTTGAGAACTTTCGGAAAGGAAATAGAAACTCTGATGGGATAACCCTGCAAATGATGTATTAAAATTCAGGCTCAATGCCATTTAACTCATTAGGCACATAACACTTGCCAGTATTAAAATATAGCTCAAAACTCTCAAGTCTCAGCATTCTGAAAATGTTATCCAAATTTGTGGAAATTTGGATTAGAGAATAAGCCTTAATCCTAACATGTAATAACCAACAATAGTACTAATTAACTCATAGTCATAGTTACCTTGGTGTATAATCAATTTGAAATAGAGTCTTTATAGCTACGGCATTAGCCACAGAAGTGAGTGTGCTGGTGTTACAGCGGCACGGCGAAGGGACAGATACACCACCATGGCGATGGGTGCTTGTATCAGAAGCAGTGAGGGTTTTACAGAATTTTACCTCATGGTTTTTCTCCATCTCATCCTTCTTGATTTTCCTTTACAATCGGACCCATTTCCTATAACCCAACCCCTAACCACACCAACTAACTAACCAAGTTAAATTAACACGACGAGTCAAGCCGGACGAGTTAAGCCAAACTCGCAGAAGGTCACTGTTGGCTCAGTTGGTTAGTTATAAACTATTGTCTACCGGCACAGATTGAATATCTGTGCCGTTTTCTCCTTTTTCATTAATTGATTGCTGTTATCTGTAATCGCGTCTTAATCAACTTTTTCGAAAATATAAATAAACTATTGGAGAGGGACGGAGGGAGTAAAATAAGTCAGCAGGCAGAAGTTGGAAGTAAACCATGTGAGTAATGCTTTCTGTATGGGTGAGCTAATGGATAACCTCTTAAATGCTGATAAGCAAGGACATGCAACATTAATATAGAACCGACTCAAGAGGAGAAACAAAGCCAGAAGGAGAATATATCTCTAAGACTTGGAAAAAAAATGAGATGAAGAAATAAATGAATGCACAGGCACTATAAATGAAGAATGTACTCCCCTCTAAACATCCTTCTAGAGAGAAATGAAAACAAACAAACAAACCCTTGACTGACTACGGCTTAAACCTAGAAATTCGAAAATACAGGTAATTGGTACCTGCGTCATGATGGGGCTAGCTATGATATCCCCTCTATATTTCATTAATCAAGGACCTAACTGTAGGCATAATGCTCTCCCAATAATATCTATAGCATTAAACTATCATTAAACTATGGGTCCGGCTATCACGAGGTCGCCCTCAAAACTCAAAGAATGAGGGCGCACCTCAGCGCCGTTGGATCTTGATTCAACGGCGCTGATGCATGAGAGAAAAAAACGGATTAGAGAAACAGAGATACATCAGCGCCGTTGGAAAAAGATCCAACGGCGCTGAGGTGCGCCCTCATTCTTTGAGTTTTGAGGGCGACCTCGTGATAGCCGGATTCTTAAACTATAGTAGAAGAGCACTACGTACTCTAATGAACCTAGCTAGCTAATATAGGCCACACCACAGACATGGGGTTCGTCACATTTAAGATGCAAGCTGTATTGGACAACAATACATTGAAAAAAAACAGACCCCAACCCCAAGAGGAGAGGAGGGAGGCTGGGAGGGAGTAGCTCAGGAGGGGAGGGAGAGAGAGGGTAAAGATAACACAGTACAAAATATATGCACAAGTATATACGCTCTTAGATCGATGACATATAAAATCTCCAGTTTCAATGTTGCATGCAAGAACGTACTAATGCACGCGTTTGAATGGAAAGACCTGCCAAAGATCAGTGATGTATGCCCTTTACTTAGAAAACAGCTAAAGCAAAGTTCATGACTCACTAAAACGACTTAAATATTAACTAGAGAAATACCAGCACGTAGTAGGTAGCTTCTGACGATAATTCTACGTTGACCGTAGAAATAACCGTGTAAAATCCCGTGGAGGGATCCAACGGCTGGTGCAAGTTTAGATTAGGGTGTATGGGGCCCACCATTTAGGATTAGCAGGGAGGCCCACCATTAATATTAGACACGGAATTATCCTGGGATTTTACTCCCCGGGATATAAAGAATTATCGAGCTTATGATGAATGAATGAGTGAGAATTTAATCCATCTGTTAACATGACAAGAGCAGGCTAGCTAGAGATATCGTATCTCACGAACAGAGGCAAAAAAGAATATGACAACATTGACAAGCCAATAGCCATAGGGGAGAGATATGCATGGGTTCCACTTGGAACACAGGCTAAGGCCCTTTCTTATGGGAAAGCGAAAATCCTTTGATTTTTGGCCATGCAAATCGCGTTTGCCACTATGGTGTTAGTAGTATTATCTCGATAGAGAACCGACCGTTAGAAACTATGCCAGACGTTATTGTTTCTCCTTATAAAGGTAAAATTTTTTTCGAGTATAAATAGACGAGTTTCACATTCAAAAAATCACACCAAAATTTTACTCTCTTCTCCTTCCTTCATACAAAAAATGAAGATGTCATGTTTTCCTGAGACTAGTTTCAGCAAATTCCGTGTTCGTAGGGCAATAACAGTACGAGAGGTAGCGAAAAAACTTGATTTCACTGAAGTTTTACGTGAAGCAGCAAACAAACTTGTTATAAGTGGAGCGACGCTACAAAAAGCAGTTGAAAAAATCTGTAAAAGTTATAAGAAGATACAAAAAAGTAAAAATCTTAGAAGTGTGAAGATTTTGGAAATTAATGTGTGGAGGGTAAAACACCCTCGGGACACGTGTCCAGATCAGGAAGACTTTGCCCAACCCGAAAGTATCTTGGTCTTGCTTCGGATAAGTCTGTAGAGTCAACTCGAACAAGCAGCTCGACAAGAGAAGGCTCGAGCAGGTAGCTCGAACGAAGGACACGAAGCCATCTTCGGAGATGAACCTACCGAAGGAACCGCCTTACTCGACAAACTATGACATCTCCACGATTGAGTAGTTTGTCTTATTAGTTATAAACCACTTCACACTCGGCCTATATAAGGCGAGCTTGGCATCCATTGTAAGGACGTCTGTTTACGTAGGGGAGTACATGTGCGTGACCACCTTGTTATGCTTTGAGGCGTATGAATACTGAGGGTAAATCTTTGTGACTAGTAGTTGTACTAGGGTCATATTGTCTGCACCAGCTAGTCCGAAGTCTGAGAGTAGGTGTGTTGGCAGCTTAATTCTTAAGAGTATTCAAAACTGGACTAGATCCCGGGGTTTTTCTATGAGTTTGTACTTTCCTCGTTAACAAAATCTTGTGTGTACTTTACTTTACATCCGCATTATATTTGAGTCATCTTATATAATTAAAGTATCGTACTTGGTTGGTTGACATAGTCTTTCAGATTCTTGTATTGACTCCCTTGTGTGAATCAATCAGATCTGAAAGCGATCTTGTTCTTGAGTTCTTGATTACAGAAACTGGTCAAGGTTTGACTTATAGGCTATGAAGCACGAATACTTCAAAATTGGCGATGTATCGGTATCAGTGACGTATCGAGTTTGGATATTTGGGGATACTCGGGGATACGTACCGGATACTCCATTTAAAGTATCCTATTTTTTTAATTACGAAAAGGGCAGGGGATACTTTGAGATACCCCTCTGATACTTTAAAAGGGGATACTTCTTATAGTATGACATATATTTTTACACATACTAATACACAAAATCTGAATATCTTTAGAAATTTGTATTTATCTTCATTACATTATATAACTGTAATACAGAGTATAATGTATTAATTATATGAAGTTATGGACATTTATCCTAATGCTTTGCTTTATAAAGCGCCGTCAAATAAAGAAAAATTCTAAGTATCGAAGAGAGAATGTGGGATGTTGGTGGAGATGCATTTGATCCACTTGATGGTGTGGGAGAACTTGAAGTTGCCAATCTTTGACGAGCCAGAAATAAAAGTGATTCTCTTTGATGATAATAATTAGTTGTTTTAATCTATTTTTTTAATATTCCAAACAATATTTATGAGATTTTTTATTTTATAATACTTATTTCATGTGTTTTTTTTAATTAAAATGAATACTATCATATATAAATAATTCTAATAAATAAATGTATCCCCACGTATCCCGTATCCCCATTTTTCTAAAATTGACGTATCCTGATACGTCCCTATATCTTGTGTAAATGGATATGTACTGGAAGGTATTTGTAGTTACTAGTAGTTTATTTGTGTCTAGGTGTCAATAGACTATTGGGCAGTTGTATGGGTAGTTATTGTTATGATTGTACGTTATAAATAGGAGAAGTCATTATGTTATCAGATATCCATGGGAGATGGATCAATGGAGATTTCTGTGTCTGTGCCTTCTATTCTGATTCTAATGAATTCGTCTAACTTCTTATCTGTCATTCTTCTCTTCTTTATGTGTGTATTTCACTCTGATTTCACTTTGATATTCACTTGATAAGATATAGTCTTATCAATTGGTATCAGAGCCGTTCGATTCTGTCGGACGGTTCATACTGATTATCATTACTATCATCATCGTTTACGATCATCAGTTCTCCACATTCCCATATTACCAATTTCATTTCAATCATCAATTCAGAAAGCTTATAAAGGAAAGAAAATCAGGAATTGGAGAAGTAAATGCACTCCGTGTTTTTGTTGAAAATGTATGGCAGTATGGCAGTGCATTGAAAGAAGCATGTAAAGGTTATCACAAACCTATATCTGACACAATCAAAGTT
>JAJJMA010001387.1:1966-15984 GCA_023529015.1 Papaver nudicaule
ACGCACATATGTTCTTTGGGCATCGTCAGGGATAGCAATGTCTTTTTCGTGAAGGTTTTCTCCCATAAATAAAAATCAGTAAAAATAGTAAGAAACACTTAAGCAGGTTTAGGTACTTGTGTGACACGCACATATGTTCTTTGGGCATCGTCAGGGATAGCAATGTCTTTTTTGCCCGCCGGCCCCCACCCATAAGAGTAGGAAAGCTCCTTACTCATATGGTGGCATTCACCTTTAGCTTTAACCCATATGGGACTAAACTAAAGACATTTCATTCACTCAAGAAAATGAGCAAGCATCCTAGTGACCCTTAGGTCACAAGATCAATTCACACCAAGACCAAGTAAAAACATTAAAAACCCCATTTTCTCCAACACCAACATTGGCAGTTCTACATATGTGCCCAGAACCGCGACGAAGTATGGAGCTGCTTGCAAATGCAACAACTCTCCATGCGTTTAGAAATCATTTGGGATTCATGGAACCCGAAGAGACAGACAGTTTGTATATAGCAGATATGCATTTAGAAATGATTTGGGATTCATGGAACCCGAAGAGACAGTTTATATATAGCAGATTTAGGTCGTGGCGCACTTGCAGAGATGACTTTGCTCTTCTGACATGTATAGCTTTTGTTGGTGACTCTTCTTGGATTGTTACGGGGAACCATTCTGGTGAGCTCAAAATTTTTTGATTCCGAAAGTGGGAATATTTTTGAGAATACTGCAGGTCATCATTCACCATTAACGGGGGGTCCAATCAGCTCTATCTGGTGAAACTCAGTTGGTTTTTTCTTCGGGCTCCTACCTCGAGATGGATCTTCAATTTCTGGTGGTCCCATGCATTCTTTTGATGGATGCAAGGAAGTGTGGTTCAACAACTCGAAGAACATGTTCGCTGCCCTATCAACAGAGTTATCACCATGTGAAATTCTATTGTATGAAATACAGACCTGCAATTTGCTTACGAAGTTTTCTGATGCTGCCAGTTCTTCATGATAAGGACATACGATCCCTGAAGTTTCATCCAGATGATGAAAGATTGCTCTGGAATGGTATTTTGGGACAAGCGGGCTCCCAGCCTTGCTTGCCAATTTGGATCAGTTTACAGACTAAGGAGGAGGTCTCCTGCTGGCAATGAGGTAACATAACTTCTTATCCTACAATATATTTTCTTCAGGATGTGCCCCGCATATACCTGTGAGCATGCTTCTTTTTAATGGAGTAGTTTAGAGGGCTAATGGCCGTTTCTGTTGACTTCCCTCTTTTAGATGATATTAAACTCATTATGACCCTAGAATGGCATTTTGATTCATGAATTGCTGAAATCATCAACTTCAGGATTAGGCATTTTAGTATAGGCAAGTATAATTCTTTAGTCTATTACAGTTTGAAATAGCGCACATTATATAACGCCTAATTTGAACTGTGCCCTGCATATACCTGTGAGCATGCTTCTTTTTAACGGAATAGTTTAGAGTGCTAATGGCCGTTTCTGCTGACTTCCCTCTTTCAGATGATATTAAACTCATTATGACCCTTGAATGGCAATTTGATTCATGAATTGCTGAAATAGTCAACTTCAGGATTATGCATTTTAGTGTAGGCGAGTATAACGCACATTATATAACGCCTAATTTGAACTTTTGGAGAAATAGGATGGAGTTAGACTGACTTGTCAAAACCTTTTGGATATCAAGTCTTACAAAAATTGCATCCTAATTTGCATATGGTCTTTGAACATATGAAGTTTCTGTTAAAATTAGGGACATGGTAAGAGTATACCCATGTGCCAATTTTTATCTTAGCTTAAAACCAGCTTCTTCTGGACATGGTATGTAGTCAGGAATTTAAAATCTGTTAGGAGCTGTAACGAGTATAATGATTGATGAGGTTCGACTGTATAGTGAGTGATGACCAAAGCGAGATGTTCAAGTGTATGGCAACTGATGACCAAAGTGGATTCGTTGTTTCTTGCAAGAAGTGTTTAGAAGTCTTGCCGTCCTCATTGATTGCTAGATTGCTAATTAAGATTCTGGCACTGCATAGTCCTGTAACTTCAGGATCCTTGAACTCTGAAATTTTGACTTCTGGAAAAGGGCATATGAGTTTCTAAACCGGACCAGAATATAGCCTGTTTCTGTAGGACTTATATGATAGTGTTACTACCATTCTCAAGTCTACACTGATTGAAGTAATATTTTCTTATTTCATAGGTAATCATTTCCGAGGTTTGGGATCTTCGAAGTTTCAAGCTTCTGGATAGAGTTTCCTCGTTGGGCCAAACTGTGATGACCTTCAATACATCTGGAGATGTGGCATATGTTATCTTGAGAAGGAATGTCGAAGACATGACATCGGCAGTAAACAGACGCCGAGTAAGGCATCCAATTTTTGTGGCATTCAGGACGGTGAATGCAGTGAACTCTTCAGAGTTCAGATATTGCCTCAGTGCCTGTGGATTTTATGTCCTTGATTTAGGCAAAGAACGGAGGTACCCATGGATGACCACGAGAAGATTTTGCGTCTGCAAGACTGTACGAAATAGGTCGTCGTAGACCTGCCGACGATGATTCTGACTGATCTAGCTGGTGTCATGGACAATGATCCGGCGACATGATTTCGATGGGTGGAAAAAAAGAGAGGTCTGGGAATTTGCAGAACATAATTTAATTTAGTGCTTTGAAGAAGTAAAATGTGTTTTCAAGTTAGTGTAAAACTGTAAATCTGAAACGGTATATTTCTATCACAATAACTGTTTTCAGATCTCCATCAAAGTTTTCTTACTTTCTCTTTCCTTGACTCTGGCCGTTCAGTTTTGACCATCAAAGTTTTCATCATTCTCCATCTGTTCTTCTCATAATCATGATCTAAAAACACAGTCTTCACATCGCATGAGTTAATATGTTCTCTTGAATCGTCTACTACCAGATTGATGCTGTCTTCAAGTCCAAAGTTGTTCTTCTCGAAACTGGTTTGAGTTTTCTGGTTTTTCAATTTTCAAAAATCTGTTCTACTTATCATGCTCTAGTCTACCTTCATTGCATTATAATTCCTAAGTTTTTCCTTCACGTATAATATTCTATGGTCTTCCTTTTTAAGTAGATATATATCTTTATAAACTTTATATTTTTCCTAACCATGATGTTTGCTTAAGCTATCTTATTGCAGCCTCTAATCAGTTCACCAACTATGAGAACTGCACAGTATGAATCTTTTGTGTTCAGTATGATCTTTCTACAGATGGTATTACCATCGATTGCAGTATGCAACTCCAGCAGAATTCTGTTGGCCTCAAACAGTATGAAACAGTATGTACTCCTCAACACTTTCCATGTTGATTACCACATTGCAAGAACGAATGTCCAGTATGGTCACTCTCTTCAGACCTCAGAGAAACACCAAAAATTCAAAATTCAAAAATCCCAATTTCCGCTCAATTTCCCCCTAAACTTTAGGGACAGTTCAAACAAATTTTTGACCCTCAATCAAAGCTATCCAGCTAGCACCGAACCCAACCCAAATTCTCTTGATGCATGCCTGAAACTTAGGATCCAAACAAATCAATATAGAGAAATAAGGAAACAAAATATCCCATTCAATGCAGATAATCCGAGTAGTTACTCGAATATATCTTTCTCAACTAATTTTGGTTACATTCCAACTATTATAAAGGATAATTGCTACAGAAGGAATAATCAAATCCTCTGCATAGTTGAAAATCGTCTTCTGCAAAATACACACACCATGACTTCACCATCAAACAATCAGATCTCCTCCATCACCTCACAGTTAGAAAGATCGAATATTAGGGACATCAGTTTGATGAACATCAGGAACATTGTTGGGTCACAACAAGTACTAAGCAGGACAGCTGAAGAATGGTCATTTACTTTAATTGGCAAACTCATATCTGATGAGGATTTCGAAACTAAAGAGATCCGAAAAGAGATGAACGGGCTTTGGAAGAGATACAAAGGCAGAGAAGTCAGAGCTGTGGGCAAGAATCTGTATCTATTCAAACTAGATAACAAGATTGATATGAAAAGGATCCTCAAGAACGTTCCCTGGAACTTTGCTACTTACCACATGAATCTTCAAGAATACACTACTGAAAAGGCATACAAGGATTATGAATTTACTCACCAAATCTGGGAAGTCAAGTTCATGAATCTCCTAGTAGAACACCAGGATGAAGAAATGATTAAAGAAGCCTGTTTGGAACTTGGAGAATTGATTAACACTATTCCTAAAAACTGCAAACCAAGAGGATACAGTACTGCCTATATCAAAGTTCCTCTTAACAAACCTCTGCTTAGAGGAGGATGGTGGAACTCATGCACAGTAAAAGCAGTATGGCAGAGATACCACTGGGAAAGCCAACCACATTCCCTTTGTGATAAATGTTTTGTTGTGGCTCATGATGAAGGCAAATGTAAGGATCTAGCTGAAGAAATGGAGCTAAGAGAACTTTCCCCTGAGGAATATCTAGGCTATTATCAGGACCTAGCCAAGCAACATAAAGTTCCAGTAAGCAATGACATCAAGCAGATGGTAGCTGACATTTGTGAAGCATTAAAGAGGACAAATGAGCAACAAGGAGACTCAGAGAAGGGTAGGGCAGGCAAGAGGCACAGATCCAATAACATCACAACAGAGAGTAGTGCATATGGTAATCAATATGGAAAGGGAGACAATACAAGCCGTGAGGCAGCAGGATTGGATGAAATGGAACATGACATGGAGTTGGAAAGTACAAAAGAAAGTTCTCATGGTGAACAGTCAGAGGCTGTACCTAAGGTAATACACACATCTCAACTTCTTTGCATTACTATCCACTGCAAATTCTTGTCCTTTAACATTCCTCAAATTTCATTATCAGTCTTCAATCCTCATAATATTGTTTATATTTCCTGGATACAAAACAAATTTCTAAAAATGAAAATCTTGGCATGGAATGTCCAGGGTCTAGCAAAAAGTTTTACCAAAAAGCAATTGGCCACTCTGGTCAAGGTTCAGAGTCCTGATTTTATCTTTCTCTCTGAGACCAAAATTGATGAATCTGACATGATTAATGTTGCCAGGTCTCTACATTATTGCAATTATGTCTGCATTAACAGAGTTGGTCTTGCAGGTGGACTAATCCTAATGTGGAAGGATGGTATATCTTGTGATATTTGTGATGCATCAAATAACATTATTCATGCACTTGTTAAATTACATCCTGCCAAACCAGAGTCATTAATTTCTTTTATGTATGGTTCTACCTATTTGGATAGGAAAAAAATTCAATGGGAATTCATGCAAGATCTTAGTGATAATCTAATGCAGCCATGGTTGGTAATAGGTGATCTTAATGTTCATTTGCATTCCTTTGCTAACTCATCTAATGCAAGCTATGATGATAAGTATGTGCAGGATAAAATCAATGTCTGTGGCCTTTTGGACTTGGGATATGAAGGAAGGGAATTTACCTGGTCCAGTAACAAGTACGGAACTGGAACCAGAAAAGCTAGAATAGACTATGCTCTAGGAAACTCTGAATGGTGCATGCACTTCAGTCAAGCCAAACTCCTCCACCTAAGTCAAGCAGGCTCTGATCACTGTCCCATCCTCTTAGAAACTGAAGCAGAAACTAGAAAACTCTGGAGACCTTTCAAGTTTTTTGCAAACTGGATGTTACATCAAAATTTCTTGCATCAACTAGTATTAGGATGGCACACAGATGAGTTTGGGTCACCAGCACATAAATTAAGGAAAAAACAACAGAAAACAAGAATCAGATTAGGGCAATGGAATAGGATAGAGTTTGGTGATATCAATACAAACATTAATAGAATTCAGGATGACCTATACAAAACCCAAACTGAACCACCCTGCAGTGATCAACATGCTAGGATAGTCCAACTCACAAGTGATTTAGACACTTGGTTTAACATACAAAGTGAGTTTTACAAACAGAAATCAGGTGATCAGTACATATTTGAGATGGATAACAATTCTAGATATTTTCATTCACTTGCAAATAGAAGAATGCATAGGAATAACATTGACTCTCTATGTGATACACAGGATGTTTGGCATAATGACAGAGAAGAAATTGGTAAGCTTCTTACCTCCCATTTCCAATCTGTTAGTACCACTACTAATCCAACTCTTTCTGATTCAGTTTTCACAGTGATTCCCTCCATTATCACAGAGGAAAACAATGCTACTTTGACTAGCATTCCCACTGCTGAGGAAATCAAGCAAACTGTTAAAAGTATGCCTGATTGGAGTTCACCTGGTCCAGATGGTTTTCAAGCTGGTTTTTACAGTAAACACTGGCAGATTGTAGGTCATGATATTGTGGCTGTTGTTCAAAGATTCTTTGAATTTGGGCATATGCCAAGAGCTCTAAACAAAACCTTTATCTCCCTGATTCCAAAATGTGACAATCCTAAGAGCCCAGCAGATTTTAGACCTATAGGTTTATGCAACATAACCTACAAGATCATCTCCAAAATAATTGCCAATAGGATAAAACCTTTCCTGAAGCACTTAATCTCACCTTTTCAGTCTGCTTATGTTCCAGGGAGAGCCATTCATGACAATATCATAATTGCTCATGAACTTATACACAGCATGAAGCAAAAAGAAGGTTATGGAGGTACTATGGCACTAAAACTAGACCTCTCTAAAGCTTTTGACAGACTAGAGTGGCCTTTCCTACTAGGTGTCCTAAAGAATTTTGGATTCAATGAAGGTTTCTGTAATCTTGTACAGCAATGTATATCAACTACATCCATCTCAGTTCTCCTTAATGGTTCACCATGCACAGAGTTCAATCCATCTAGAGGTCTTAGGCAAGGTTGTCCACTTTCACCTTATCTGTTTATTATTGCCATGGATTATCTATCTAGAAGTCTATCTTTTGCAGAGTCCAATCATATCATATCTGGTGTTAAAGCTTCAAGAAGTGGTCCTGCAATATCTCACCTAATGTTTGCAGATGACATCCTTATATTTGCAAGAGCAGATATGCATAATGTCAGAGGTATTTTAGACACCATTCAAGAGTTTGGCAAGCACTCAGGTCAGATCTTAAACTTTACAAAGTCTAGTGTTTATTTTAGCAAGAATCTTAGTCCAGAGAGAAGGATAGACATTGCAAAAGAACTGAACATGACAATTATGAATGATTCAGATAAATATTTAGGGGTCACACTCTTGATGGGTAGGAATAAGCAGGAAGCTTTTAAACCTATCATGCAATCCTTTAGCTCTAGATTGAAAACTTGGAAAGGAAAAGCTATGAATCAGGCAGCTAGATCTACTATGGTAAAGCATGTTCTGAATTCAATGCCAACCCATCAGATGGGTTGTTTCAAGATTCCCAAAACCCTCATCTCTCAACTAGTATCCATACAAACACATTTTTGGTGGGGACATAAAGATAACTCTGGAATGTGCCTACTAGCTTGGGACAAAATGTGTAAACCTAAGAACCTAGGAGGATTAGGATTTAGGGATCTAGAAAAGTTTAATGATGCAATGTTAGCCAAGCTAGCTTGGAAAGCTTGCACAGAACCTGAAGCCTTATGGGTGAAAATCCTAAAGGCAAAGTACTCAGATAAGGAGAGTTTTCTCCATGTAGAGGAGGAACCCAAAGATGGATGTTCCTGGATATGGAGAAGTATCCACTCTGGCCTGCAAGTAGTCCAAAAACACTACTTCTGGACTGTGAGGTGTGGTACAAAGATAAACATTTGGCTAGACTTGTGGGTTATTGGAATTAATAGCCCTCTTGAACCATTACATGGTTTATCTAGCCATCCAACTGTCACTAAAGTTTGTGAACTTTTCTATGCTAATACTAGAATTTGGAATGCTGACCTGATTAATTCTTTGTTTGACCAGGAAAGTGCAAAGAAAATCTTAGAAATGTATGTACCAGACTCTGGAGAAGACTCTATTCTCTGGAAACCTGATAGGAAAGGATGTTTTAGTGTCAAAAGTGCATACAACACTTTATGCACTGATGAAGTCAATAGGTTTGTATCTAACTGTACCCTAAACAAGGATATCTGGACAAAACTGTGGAAGCTAAAAATTCCACACAGAGTTCAGCTGTTCTTATGGAGGAGTTTGAAGAATATTCTCTCCACTAGAGGTAGGCTAGCTAGGCATAAACCTGAAATTGAAACTCATTGCAGTTTATGTAACAATGCATTAGAATCACCAACACATATCTTTCTAGAATGTGCATATGTAAGATCAGTCTGGACAAGCATGAACATAGACATAACAGCAATTCATGCATTTTTTGGTAACTATCATAGCTGGATTGTCAGTTGGTTTAGTGATCCAACTAATGGAATGAATCTTCCCTACACTCAAAATGGTACTACAATCTGCAGGTTTATGTGTACAACTTGGATGATATGGAAAGACAGATGTTCACTAATCTTTCAAGGGATAAAACCACACAATGCAAGTACTGTCACTAGAGTAGAGAACTTGATTAGACAATGTGAATTTAATGATCTACATGTATCTAATGATAATCAGATTTTGCAGGTTCAGAAATGGATCCCACCAGAAGGCAACTATGTAAAATGCAACATAGATGCATCTTACATAGAAAGATTCAATGTAGGGAGTATAGGACTGACTGTGCGAAATTCTGCAGGTCAATGCTTAGCAACAAAGGGTGTCTATTATGGGGAAGGACTGCATGCGGAAATGGGAGCTGAACATCTGGAATGTCTTGCAGTAAGGGAGGCGACGACTTGGATAGCAGGCTTGGGGTATCAGAAGATCATCTTTGAAGGAGACTGTGATAATGCGATCAAATCAATCAACGCAAGAGAGACGTTCGTACACTGGTCCAATCAAGGTTTAATTGAAGATACCAAAAGGAAACTTTCTGTTTTTGATTTATGGTTTTGTAAGTCTATTAATAGACTAGCCAATAAGCTAGCTCATAACATTGCGAGGAAAGCTAGAATGGATAGTAGTAGTTTTGAATTTTATGATCCTTTCCCTCCAGACATAATGAGATGGATTGAAGAGGACACAAACTATGTAACAAGTTAGTATTTCAAATAAAATTTTTCATTAGTATCAAAAAAAAAACCTAATATAACCCTAGTTAAATTACATATATGTTACCGATTGATACATGTTTCCACTGTTATCAATTATCGGTTCTTCTCCTCCCTCCCCGTCTTCTCCTTCCTTAAGCTAATCCAATTCTTAACCCAAATTCCCGCAAAACAAATCGGTTGTTGGCAAACAAATTGATAACAATCACTAAAAATTAAGACAATCAAAATAAATTGATAACAATAACAATCAAAACAAATTTTATGTTGCCAACAAAACATAATTTTTTTGTTGCCGGCTATGTTGAGCTACCGACTAGAGCCATTACTTTTCAAATTAAGAGAGAAATCTATTGACTAAGTGGACCAAAACACTACAAGCGAAAATGTAACTCACTAGTATGTACTAGTTTTCCGTATTTTGAATCACGATGCATTTGCACACTAACTTGTGTTGTATTAGTTGGTAGCACGATTTGGGTGCTTGCTACCGAATATATAATATGATATATAGTTTGTTCTTCTGATATTATTTAACAAGGGTAATCGGTATGTTGGGCCACGTTGAAGCAACCTTAATATACTAACTATCCACAATTCCAACTGTTTTAAATACTCCGTTAAGCATAATACGTTCAAAATAAATTCTCATTTAAACCAAAAAATAAACTTGCTTTTATCAAGACATATTCCAAATACAATTCTCAATATTTATCGACACTAGGACACTTAGACCACTACAATTGTTCCCTCCGGCACCCAATGAAGTAGCTTCCATTCTTGTATATTAGATGCGTACTTCTCAAGCCAAGTAGCACAGTGATTGCTTTCAAAATGGGTTGAATACTTGGGCATGTGAGGTAAAGGACATCCTTCACTGCACTCACAAACCATTTCACACCTATTCCACCTTGAATTTCGACCGGTAACCACTACGCACATGTCACAACAATTAGACCAAACCAAACGGGATAAAATCATAGAGGAATACAAGTATAGGTAACATACCAAGTTATTTTGATAGTGTGAGGAGCTATCAGGCCGCAAATATGAGTCATATGTAACATGATCATTGGGATCATTCCCCACAAATTCTACACCCTACAAAAGACAGCAAGTTAGACAAAATCGTGGGAAAAATTAAAAACATTCGGTAGATTATTCAAACACAAGTGACCGAGTAGTTAAAGATATATAGAACTCGGTAGCTTCATAAGCCGCCGAATAAACAATCATTTTGGACAGTTTTCTGTAGTCCAAATGTTATATAATCGGTTGCTCGAAAAAAGTTAAGGTACCGAGTGGCGCATACCAATATGTACCAACTAAGTTAGGTGAAAATTCAGCGGCTCATTTATGGTCTGGATCTACCGAATATAAACCTGCAACATCATTCATTGCATGCAACCATGGATTTTCATGCACCTTTCAAGCATTCTAAGCTAATGGGTTTCAAGTTAGAGCGATACCTGATAATTTGGAGCCATTTTCTCTTCATTTGCCGCCATTAATTCTTGATGTGCTTCCAAACACTCTTCATCATGGTTTTTCTCAAAAATTTTAGAGTTTCACACCTGCATGGCTTCGTTAACGTACGACGAATTCGTATCGTGATTGACTTCGCGTAATGAAGATTCACCCCATTCAATCTCACTCAATTTGACCATCTCACACTAAACCTAGTTTTTTTTTTTCTTGTTCTCTTTCTTCTCGGGAACTCAAGAACTCAAGAACCAAAAAAGAAGAAAAGAAAACCAAACCCAACCCATTCAGTGGGTTAATGTCATAAACATGTTAAGTGTTAATCGATGCATTAGTTAGTGTTAATTGGTAGGATTAGTTAGTGTTAATCGGTAGGTTAATTAGTATTAGGTTAATATTATAAGTGTTGGCTTATTTACATATGGGTGGCCTGGTTTTTTAGTAATAAGATGGTCCGGCCAAATCTCTTTTGTGTCTGGCTTAATCTCGACAGGTTATAAAAGTCCAATTGTGTGTGAATTATTTTGAGAGTGTTCGCTTCATGTTTCGATCTTAGTTTCGATCTTACTAAAGAAAGACCAAGATAGCTGTTTGGCACTCATTTATATAAATCTTCGACTGTGATGGGTAACGACTAATGAGATTGAATCCCCTAAAGTATGGTAAACTTGTTATGAGCAAGTATACTCTCAGTTGTCACTGTATGCTCATCAATAGAGATTGTGCTAACAATTTCATACAGAAAAGATCCAAGGACCAAAGCATTATTGTACACCTATAAACTTACGAAAATGCTTCTTGGACTCCTAGGGTGGACACCTAAAATAAACACCAATAGGTGTTGCCAATTCATTGGAGAATTTACTTATAAGTGGGCCCTATTAATCTATGGGGTGTGGGGTGGAAGGGTTTGAACCCATGAGTTGATGACATCTATTGGTGTTCATTTTAGGTGTCCACCCTAGGTGTCCAACAAGCAGCTTCCATAAACTTAATACTGAAACTAATAGAGTAAGGTTTGCTAAATTGAGAGAGTTGTTTGGAATGTAAGTGTGTGAAGTGTTTGTGTGCTATTGGTGTAATGAGAGTGTAAGATTGAGTGAGTTTTGTATGTGTGTGTCACACACGTGAGAGAGAGACTAGTGTTGGTCGAGTTCATCTTGTCTGAGCTATATAAGCTCTTCTCCTGTGTCTGTAATTCTCATCTTCTTCTTATTATCAATTCAATCTTTGAATTCCAAATCGTTATCTGCAGCCATGTAGATATTCAATCTATCATGGTATCAGACTCAGAGATTAATCTCTGAGGGCAAGATCCTTCTTCCGCTGTTCTTCTTCAATTTTCAAAACCCTAACAACATCTCTTCTCTAATTTCTTCTGCTGAGTGTGTGAGGAACACAAATCAGATCTGATTTTAATTCGTTCTGAGTTTTCTCTTAATTTGACGAATTAATTAGGGTTTTCGGTTTGTTTTTCATCTTAAACTTCAACTGGAGGATTATGTGAGTAATGGTGTTCTGGTGATGAATATTTGCTGCTGAGATTCAGTTTGGAGTTTGATTCTTTCCAATTTCTGGTACGCACAACGTCAACAATACGGATTAAGTGTGAACTTCGGTTTGAAATTTGATTTTCGTTCTTGAGCTCTTGGAGATTTGCCAATAATCCTTAGAGTGGAATTAGCGTCTTCTACCTCGACAACGGCGATTGAATCTATGCTGGTAATCTCCAATTTCTTTTAGATTTGGCACATCTAACTTTAGATTACTTCAAATTAGACTTCTCATGTTCAATTTTGATATCACTATCTCGGCAAATGTCAATTTCGTCGTCAAAAGCCGTTTTCGTCATAACTAGGTTTCATATAAACTAGTTCTTTCATCAAGATTAATCGACCTTGGTTCCTGATGCTATTAGGTCTGAGCATGTTCAATATTACTACCTTGTTAGTTAGTTGAGAACTTAATTTTGTTCCACTTGATAGTGAAGTTCTTCTTAAAAGTCAGTAGAAGATTGAAGTATTGTTGGTGAATATGTTGCTTCACATATGGTGTTTCATAGCACATTTTCATACTCCAATTCTCATTCTTATATCAAGTCGGTCCTCACATATGCGTGCGTAGTGTGTTGAATTATCTTGCGAGTTGAATGACGATGCCGTGGATGATTTATGGGATTGACTTTGGTGTTTATACTGATTGAGAAATTGGAGTCCCCTTTGTTGAGTCTGCATATAGCTAGTATGCAGCCTGGTCTTATGCTTGCATGTGTGTTAGATATGCAACCAGTGGTTATTCTATTTTCCTGTTGATTCTTCTCAATAATACAAGGACAAAAAGTTTGGTTTCTGCTGTCCCTAATGCAAGAAAACCAGTGGTTCTTCTCCTTTTCATGTTTGAATAATTCAAGGTGAAGTGATATCTTCAATGGAGCTTCTTTACTTCTTTTTTGGTAATAATACAAGGTACAGCTGAGGCTATGAGTGAATTGAATAAGAGATTCAGTTGTTATTGGTATGAGGCTATGAGCTTCACAATGTATATATGCAGCTTTGTATTGGTTATACTTTTATGGACAGTGTGCATACAGTTGATGGTGAGTTGGTTAAGTTTCAAGATTTACTTCAGCTGAGTTGATATCTGCATTACCAACTGCACTTTTATTTTCACCAACTGCAACAACTTTGGATGCTTCAAATAGAGTTCTGCACTACCTGCTACTTCAAGTTTAATTTGCTGTGCAACTACTCCAACAACACCTGGGACTGTCAGCTACTTTGACAGATGATGGAGTGCAGTTTTCCTACTGCAGATGGTGAAACTTCTTGTCCTGCACCAACTCAAACTGCTGCTACTGTATAGAACTTCACCAACTACTTCCCCAACTACTACTTATTTTGTGTACTTCACCAACTACTAATTCATCATCATACTACTTCCCCAATTTCATACTACTGCCCCAAATTACATACATACAATGGATATTTGATGTTTCTTGTCTACAACAACTACTGACCTGCATCACCTCAAGCTACTGTTCAACCTATTACTATCTCTATTCTACTTCATCTACTCCTACCTACTGCTGTTGTGTCCTGCTGCAAATTGGAAATAACACTCTTCTTGCCTTTCATCATCAAGCTGCTGTCAAGATTTCTTCACTGCTGGTGTTTTTATGGCAAGATAAAGTGGAAAGAGTTGCTGCACATAACTCTGTTTTTGGTCCTCAACTACTTGTTCTGCACCAACAATTTCTACAGGAGCTACTTTGACTACTCCAACAACTCACAGTAACTATACTCCTTCTTTGTTTGTTCTCTTAGCACTGCAGAGGTTTGCTAAATTGAGAGAGTTGTTTGTGCAATCTCAAGTTGGCTTACACCCTACTTGTGATTGAGGGGGAGTAATAGAGTAAGGTTTGCTAAATTGAGAGAGTTGTTTGGAATGTAAG
>JAJJMA010001396.1:31650-58664 GCA_023529015.1 Papaver nudicaule
ATTTTCATCAACAATATTATCTTTTCACTCAGAAGGAAACTAAGGTGTGGTACTATCAAAAATTTCCGAGACAAAATATAAACAACCATGTTCTAAAGTTATGCTAAGCCTATAATTCCCTTCTATTAATAGGAATGAATTGCTCTTTTGATTTGCTTCTCAAATAATTCTTGTTACATGATCCTAAAAAAGAAGTTAATTTTCTGTGCTTGTGAAAATAAACTTCTCGTGCAGCTAACTGATTTAGAAGAAAGACTAATCTCCATGGACCATGAAGAAGTCCTCAATTTTAACATTTCAACCTGTTCAAACAAAATTATACGTACACATCACACTCTCTGTCTGCTTTATTTTTTTTGATACAACAAGGGGTCGAACCCCTGACCTCCCCCTAGTGGGGAGGGTAGATTACCATTGTTCTACACAATGGAACCTCTCTGTCTGCTTTATTTCATAACCACATTGAGGTACTCTTGGCTAGATGGCTTACAATAAATTTTCACTCGGTGTAAATTTCTAGAGGGATTTTGTTCATGATTCTACACAAGGACGGACCTAGCAAAGGGCTAACCCTGGATTCTACAACACACAGAGGAACCCTAGATTTTCCTTCAATTGTTGTAGAACTACTTGAGTAGTGGTTATCTAGGCTCCTATTTTTCATAGATTCATTTGTTTCCTTTGGTTTGGTAATGCACTAAGCTAATCTCGAGCTACCCAACATGGAATTTAGTTTTTCACCATACGGGCATTCACTCTGTGTAAGAACAAGAACTTCTGCAAACAATGAGCTGATTTTTAATTGTATTCACTAATTTTTAATTTGTGGTATATCTTAAATCCTTATCTACTGGAGTTATACCTTTTGATGCTTTTAACTATACTCAACCATTCCAACGAAGTGATATTGAAGTTTCTGCAAAGTTTTACATTGATTTTAGTTCAGCCGAGTTGTATCGATCAGTAACATCTGGAACCTTGCTTGCTCACTCATTTTTTGAAACTAGATAAGTGATATTTAAGAGCCGGGGAAGGAGATCGCTGATGCAAGTTTTTCTTGTGGAGTTGATCCTTCTAAAGAAACTGCACAACCGAGACACTTTATAACACGTAAATGGTCATGTGTTATGGATAATTAACATTTTACAGTGAATTCTGGGCTTATTAAACATTGCGAAAATTTGTAAGAACACCAGCTGAGCTACAGATATGCAGCACCAGCAGTCATTGTTATCATTATTATGTAGATCGAACACTGATGCTTAAAGATAACATGCTCTTGTTCTCTTTGGAGAGATTATAATTAAAATTTGTTTCATACGAACCTTTGTGCTCAAAGCAAACAGGAATACACCAAATGGGAGAACTACATGGATTATAAGATAGTTTTTTATATAATTCTTCATAAGTACTCTTAAAAATCAGTAGTGGCGATCTAAAAAGCCTGCGAGATTCTTAGGAAACAGCTGATGTCTGATTAGAAACTTCAATGCCACGCTTGCATCTTGAAAGTCAGACAACGTTTCGAATGTAGACTTAACCACCAGAATGACTAAACTGTCTTCGAGAATTTTCTTTAAATGATTTAGAACATGGATTTGAAAGAATTAATAAATGATTTCAAGAAGATTAAGGTATAAGAAGTAGGGGAGTACTCTTAAGTTGCTTGAATGTAACTGATTGAGTTGGTCAATTTTTTGGTTTTCTCCAATGTCTCCAAAGGCACCTTTATTTTGGGGAGCTTAATGATGCACACACAAAACATCTTATAACATTATTAGATATTTAAGCACAACAATTTATACAACCACCTTACGTAGCATACAAATCTATGTATAGGCATGAATGACTCTTTTGATTATCTTTTTTTCAAATTATTCATGTTACATGATCCTTAAATGAAGTGCATTTCTTTTGTTTTTGAGAAGGAAGTATATCTTTTGTGTAGCTAATTGGTTGACATAAAAATCCTAATCATGAAGAAGTTGTCTTGTTTAGACTTTCACACTTTGTTTGTTTAACACTATTAAGTACTCTATTGGCTATGTAATTTGCGCTTCATGATTAGTAGTTATAGGACTGATTTTTGTGAGTTTTTGTAAACAGCTGCGGAATTGAAAATGAATTTGCGAAAATTCGGATCACAAGCTAGGCCTAGTCATTTGTTCATTTAAACATCTGATGAGTCAACGGTGCTCAGCAACGTCTTCTTTTGGGATGGAAAAACAATCATCCGAATCCAACACTACAAGATAATTGTAATTGCTTCTTTAGGTAATTGTTACAACCCGGAATGTATTTCCATAGCTGAAATTTGCAACAATTGTTGCTAATAATCTCTTTTGGCTCAAGGTTTCAGTCCCATATTGTAGAGATGTGAAGCCAAGGTTTGGTTAACAAGCCATGCCATGGTCACGACTTAACTTGAACAGGATCTGTTCTATAAGTTGGTCGTACCTCTGTATCCTTGAGTTCAAAGGAGACAGGAACCAATGGTTTGTTGATTAATGGTGTTGGAAATTGGGCTTGGGATGGCCACTCAAGCCCATGTCCATGATGAATAGAAATTGTGATATAAGGAAAATGTTTAGTCCCACATTGTGTAAAATCTAGAGGAGTCACTATTTTATAAGCTATGGAGAGATAGTAAAGGTGCTAAAGGTGCACCCTAACCTTAGCACCGCATCCGCGCGTGGGCGCAACTTGGTGCACTTCGGACGTTCGTGGCGAGGAGCAGTTGGAGCCTTTGATTTTTACACTATGGGAATCAATTTGGACGGTCAGGATTTAATCTGAGATGATCAGTTAAGATCTAACGGTTTGGATCATATCTAGGAGTTATGATCTAACGGTGTTGATTAAGTTCTTATCCAAGAGGTGTGATCCAACGGACAGGATCTCTCCGTTTGAATTGGTTTTTTTTTTTTTTAAATTCTCCGTTTGAATTGGTGACTGTTTGCAAGAGTCATATAGTTTGAAAAGGTGTCTGTTGGGAACAGACTTAAATTTTGAATTAGTGACGGTTGGCAACAGTTGCAACCATAACTGGTGCCTCTTCAACCCTGATATAAACTCATGTTCTGATTGAGTTTGAGACACAGAAAAAACAATTACATCTTCTTTGAGATTTTGAGATTCTGTAAAAGAGAGTTGTGCTACATGAATCCGCGTTTGTTTTTGGCAATCATCGAAGTGCTGCGAAGATTTCCAAAGGTATTGTTGAATGCTGGAGACGTATGCCATATAGAACTGCATACAACATTAAGTGCAGGGCATTAAACGTCTTAAGTATAGAGATCACTCGCCTCAATACATTTCTGTTTTTGTTTTGTTATTCTCATTCTTATTCTTCTCTAATTTCTGCAAAGTTGATCTTTACATAGTTTGGAATCAGAAAGTTTGTGAAACTGTGAATACGATTTTGAGTCGTATTTATAAATCGGTAACAAGATTTTCAACAAATGATTACCCATCTATCTTGTAGAATGTGTAGCTGTGTAGACGGTCGTTCTCAGTTTGTCTGAAATGGTTGTGTGGAACTTGTGGAGTGACATCGGCTGGCAATAACTTGTAGTGGTTATCCTTGGTTCCTTTTCTTTATTCCTTAGTTTCTGGTTTTACACATTTCATTTTGATGCTTCACCAATGCAATGCTTGTGATATAATGCTACATGGGATTAACAGAAATTAGATCAATTTTTTTTCAGACAATTTAAGCTGATATAGTACAATTAAAATTGGGCTGAATTTTACTCTAGAATTGGGACCTTGTTGGGTGGGTCGAAAAGTCACATGTTATTGGTTTTCTTATGAATTCTCATGTGCATAAGTCAACTGTATCGGGACGACTTTCTCTCCCTGATTTGAATTCTCTCTCATGTGCATATATTGATTCAACAATTCTGGACGGACAGAGGATGGGAGAGCAGGATGGGAGAGCAGGGGGGGCCAATTGGCCAGGAACAGCAGGGGGGCCCCAATTTTCACTGTTCCCCTCCCATTCTCGGTTACGGACCGAGATCCGTAAGGATTAATTCATATTGACATTGTTATAACCCACACTATCTAAGCTTTCTATCATGATTGTTACTCCTCTTCTCTGAGGATCGGTGTTTGAGTTCCCTCGACTCAGTTCAAAAAGTTTTATGAAAACCTCACTTTTGATCAAATCCAGCTCCTATCATGATTGTTACTCCTCGTACATCTTTTTAATTCATTCCTTAATATCTTTATTATCCTCAAAATCATTGTTTTTGTGTTTGATCTCAATATTTTTTATAAGATTAAGATGTTTTTAATCCATCACATGTCTAACTAACACTTTTTCTATCCCTTGCGTTTGCAGATTGTCTCTATGTTTTCAATGGCGTTTGCCTTATTGCCTGTGGTGTTCTATGCATTTGCAGTCAGTGATGTTCTACTTGTTGAAGTTATGGTGTTCAAGTGTTTGCTTTCTTGGATTTCCAGTCAGCTCTTGGAGTTTTCCGGCCAGTTTCATTTCTCTGCCGAGTTTTCAACCCGATTCATAGATCTATTATTCCACCTTTTTAGGTCCATTCAAAATTCAAAAACCCGCTTCAAAAAAGGAAAGTTAGTTATTTTTTTCTGGATATTAGTCATGATACTCTACCCCTGGTCAATATACTCAGAATATTTTCCTCCTAAAAATAAGGTCTCTGACCTATATTCTGGTGAAAGTTTGTTATAAACTGCACATCATATCGCACCCAATACCATTCTAACATTACTTTCAACCCTAAACCTAATAACAACTTAGTTATAGTGGAGGCAGCAAGCTCATCGGCAATTATCACAACAAAAGGTGGTAGTCATCTAACCAACAAACTGGAGAACACTACGTTGGGAAAGAACCCAGAAAAAGAAGAATCAAGTTTGGTTAGCACATAAGAAGAAGTCATGGAAGATGAAGAGGAGGTAGAAGTTGAACTCATTGGTACCATAATCAAGGATGGTAGAATGACTGAGAAGACAGTGGAAACCCACTTAAGGGTCACTTGGCCTTTCATACCAGCTGCAGAAGTTAGAGTGGCCGAGATTGACACTAATGTAATAGTCTTCACTCTTTCAAAGCTATCCGTTGTTAACAAGATCTATGCTGAACGCCCTTGGAATGTTGATGGATTCATGATGTTACTGCATGTATATGACCCCTATGTGTTATATAAAGAGTTAGATTGGAATCACCATGAATTCTCGATTTGGCTCCAAAATCTCCTTCCTCAGCATAGAAACCAAAAAGCAGTTCATGATATGGGAGCCACAATGGGTGAGGTGATAGCCATTGACCCACCAACTGGATTACCTGAAGTAGGAGATTGCTTTAGGGTGTGTGTTAAAATTAATCTTTACACTTCCCTTAAAAGAGGTGCAATGGCAATCACGGCTGCCAACACCACCAAATGGTACCGCTTTTTTTATGAAAGACAACCCCACAAAGTTTGCAGGGAATGCTATGTTATCAACAATGGAAACAAAGCAAGTTGTCAGAAAGCGGCAGAAAAACTCAAAGAGCTTCATGCTAAGCCAGAGAAGTTTGGACCAGATCTAGTCAAGAAACCAATAATCAAGATCAATACAACAGCCATACCATCTCACAAGTCCAGTGCAAGACAAACTCTCAAATACACACCTTTCATCCCTCCAAAGGACGGGCTGAAAATTGAGACCCATACTTCACCTGAACTGTGCAACAATATGGATACTGATGCGGAAGTTATAGCTAGGCTTTGTAAGCGTTCTAGAACCACTGAACATGGAGAGAATGAAACTGGTAGTCAGATGCACGCTAGTGAGATCCAAGATTAACATCCACCACTGACACACAACTCACATAGCTTATCTCAAGTTTTTGGAAAACATGAGGCAACATGCAAACCAGCAGGGGGTACTAAGGTAATACTTGTTTTCAATTTTCCTCCTACTCGATCTTTTTCTGGCTTCAATTACACAGTTTTAAATTTTCTAATCTGCTGCATCTTTACATTAAACCAAATTATTTTCTCTTGCCTGTCATTCCCCCTAGCACTCATACGGTGTACAATTTAGCTCATCACACCCTGAGAAAACTTACAGTAAACCTAAACATGAAAGTCTTATCATAGAATGTACAAGGATTTAGATCGAGTTCCACTAGAGATCATCTCCGTAGTATCATTCGGACACAAGACCCCGTTATCGTGTTTCTCTGCGAAACAAAACTGAGTGAAGTTCTCTGTAAACCCTTACTTAAGTCTTACCATTTTCCTAATTCTGCATATATTGAACCAATAGGTCTTTCTGGAGGACTAGTAATCCTCTGGAAGGACGGTTTTACGTTTGAAATTGTTGGTGCAGATGATAATATGTTCCATGTCCCCATTTAACACGACTTGAGCAAACCTGAATGGCTCTTAACGTGTATGTATGGTCATACAAACTATCAAAAAAAGAAGTTGCAATGGAGCTACATCAATGATTTGGTCCAATAGGTTGATCAACCATGGGTAATGATGGGAGATTTGAATTTTCACCTACCGGACAACAACACTGGAACTTCCTCCTCAATTGATAGTTGGGTTAACTCAGTTGTTCTCTCATGTGGATTGGAGGATATTGGCTTCACTGGAAGAGACTACACTTGGACCAGAACTAACATGGGAACTTGTGAAAGAAGGTCAAGAATAGATATGGCACTAGCTAATGCGGATTGGGTCAGATGTTTTCCTAATTCCAAGTTGTTTCATCTCACACAGGTTGGCAGTGATCATTGCCCAATCTTATTTGTAGCAGACACTGAACAAGCTCACTGCTGGAAACCTTTTAGGTTTTACTTCACTTGGCTTTCTGATAATACATGTCCTGATGTTATAAAAAAAGCCTGGTCTTCTATTGTTCATGGTTCGCCAGCACATAAACTGATCACCAGGCTTAAACATACAAGAATCTTGCTAGCTCAATAGAACAGGGATCACTTTGGTGACATCCATCAACAGATACAGAAAATTGAGACAGAGTTGGACTTATTACAAAAGCAGCCATCATCAGATGTTTCTTATGCCCAAATAATTCATCTGAATGAAGAGCTGACAAATGGAATAGCATACAACATGAGTTCTACAAACAAAAATCAAGGGATGGCTTTATGAAGGACATGGATAACAACACCAAGTACTTTCATACGATAACCAACAGACGGAAAACGAGAAATAATATCGACTCCATGAAAGATTCAAATGGTGTTTGGCTCACAGACAGACAGCAGATTGGTTCTCATCTAACTCTTCATTTTCAAGGAGTTAGCACTACCACTATGTCTGTGCATTCAGATGACTCCTTTTCTGTTCTACCTAAGATTATCACAGAGTAAGATAATAGACTACTGCTAAGGGTACCTGACAATGAGGAGATATATATCACATTGAAGAGCATGGAAAACTTGAGCGCCCCCGGGCCTGAAGGTTTTCAAGCGGATTCTATAAGACACAGTGGTCTATTGTTGGTGATGACATCTGTAGCATGATCAAAAGGTTCTTTGAATCCAAGCAGATGCCAAAACAAATCAACATAACTTTCATTTCACTCATTCCAAAGAAAAAGAAGCCTTTAACTCCAGCTGATTACAGACCGACAGGTCTGTGTAATACTTCTTATAAAATGATCTCTAAGATCCTTGTAAACAGAATGAAGCCTTTGATGAGCAAAATTATCTCTCCATATCAGGCCGCTTATGTTTTCGGAAGATTGATTAGTGACAACACGGTCATCGCACAAGAGATTATTCACACTATGAAGAAAATCAGGGGACAAGATGGCTGGTTGGCTTTAAAATTAGACATGAGTAAGGCATTTAGGTTAGAATGGTCGTTTCTAATCAAGGTGCTGCAATTTTTTGGTTTTGATGATGAATGGTGTGACCTGATCCACCAGTGTATAAGTACTACTTCGCTCTCTGTTATGCTTAACGGATGTTCGTGCGAAGAGTTTCACCCAACAAGAGGTATAAGGCAGGGTGACCCTCTCTCCCCGTGTTTGTTCATTCTATCTATGGAGTTTTTATCTAGGAAGCTTTCTGATTCCCAGCTCAATAACTCCATCCTAGGTATTAAAGTGGCGGCCTCTGCGCCAGCCATTAATCATTTGCTTTTTGCAGATGACTGCTTGATCTTTACTCAAGCAAACACTGATTCGGTTAACAGTTTACTTCATATCCTTCAAGAGTTTAGCTCAAATTCTGGTCAGCTTATTAATTTCAAGAAGTCAGCAATACACTTTAGTAAAAGAACATCTGAAGCTAAAGCCGTGGAGATCACTACTCTATTAGGAGTCATGACTATGAACTCAAAAGAAAAGTATTTGGGTTCCCCATTATTGCTTGGACATAATAAGCAAGAAGCATTCAAGGAAATCACCGAAAGTTTCGAAAGACGTCTGTCTAGCTGGAGTTCTAAAACTTTAACTCAAGCAGCGAGAACTACCATGGTGAAACATGTTCTTGACTCAATTCCAGTGTATCAGATGGGCTCCTTTCTTCTCACAAAGGACATCATCAAAACTCTAACTGCCATTGAACGCAGATTTTGGTGGGGGGCATAAGTCAAATCAAGGAGCTAATTTGGATGCATGGCACAAGCTCTGTAAGCCAAAACACTCTGGAGGTTTGGCCTTTAGAGACCTGGAAATCCTGAATATAGCTTTACTTACTAAAATGGCATGGAGGCTTTGCACTGAACACGATCATTTATGGGTGCGAGTTTTAAAAGCTAAGTACTTTGATGTTGGGGATGCTATACACTACCCAACTCCACCTACAGACATCTCATGGATGTGAAAAGGGACTGAAGAGGGGCTGAAAGTGGTCAGAAGTAATATTTTCATGGAGGTTAACAACGGAAAAAGTACTTATATATGGCTGGACAGATGGGTAGTCGGAATTCATACTCCACCAACAAGCACTCATCGAAGAGCCAGAGATCTAATGTATGTCAGTGAGTTGTTGATACCTAATACACGTAACTGGGATTTGAATTTACTGCGTCTTCTCTTCGACCGTGATACAATGAACAGAATACAGAACATGTATATGAAAATTGAGAAAGAAGACCAAGTTATATGGATGTCGAGCAAGGATGGTAAGTTTAGTGTCAAGAACACTTATAACCATCTTGCACACAGACGACCAGTAGTCCCGATTCACATGTCTGGAAGTCATTATGGGGATGCAAGGCAACACATAGAACAAAGACACACTAGTGGAAAAGGGCCTAACTACAACACTGCATTGCGACATTTACTTCATGTTGTTGTGTGAACAACACTAACTTATGTGTTGTTGTGTTGGTTAAACAGTAAAATAATTAAACAATACTGTAAGTGTTGCTGACTAGGGTCAATGTGTCTTTGTTGCGTTGACCATATTGAGACACTTATAAGTATCGTTTCCTTGTTAAGATTTTTATGCCCAAATAGGTTAGCCTCGGGTTTATTCCGCCCCTAGTTATGAAGTGTGTGAGATATTCGTGTGCCATGGCTGCCACCTTAACCCTCCATCGATGATCGATCTAACCTAACCCACTCAGCCAAAATTATTTTCTTCTCGTCTCTCCTTCAATGTTCTTCTCTGGAAGCTCTCCTTATGCAGCCACCCAGAGATTTCAGGCTAAAAGCCTTGAATCAATACCTCAACTTGTTAATCCTTGTATCATATTCAAAACCCATACCAGATCTAAGCGAAAAAAACCCTTAATTCAATTTTTTTTGTAACCCTAATAAAATTGATACCTCTTCCGATTCTTGTTAATAAACTTAACTCCACTCGATTTACAGTTTTCTGTTCATCGATTCGATTTAGGTTTATGTTGTTTTCTCTTCTTTTCTGTTTGTTCGATTCGATTTAGGGTTTTAATTTTTATTTTATTTTTTGATGTAGAACACATGAAGACTTTCAGTTCAGTTGGATTTCTTTAAGATTACAGGTACAACATCTACACACTTTCAATTGGTATTTTCAAAAACCCTAGATTTTTTTTTTAATTCACCGATAGATTTCTGATTTTGATTCTTTGGTTTGTTGTTTTTATGCAGGTTGTTTTTAGGGCAAGGAATTTACGAGTTGCTGCTAATTTACGAGATTTGTTGATTTATTATGTTCTTCCCAACCTTCAAAGCAAAAACATAAACTCCACTTCTTCTTCCACACCAAGGTAAATCATAACCCATAAACTTTGAGCCATGAGTAACGAATAGTAAGATTTTTTTTTCTTGTGATTCACTTTCAGTAGTTGGTTTTTTCTTTGGAGATTTTAATCTCTGTGAACTTAAGTTTCAGTTTTTATTTTGACAGTGATTACTTGTTCAAGTTGTCGCTAATTGGAGATTCTTCTGTTGGAAAATCATGTCTACTCCTTAGATTTTCTGTAAGTATATGTGTACATACATGCTTAGAGTGAATTCTAAAGAAGGAAGAATTCATTTACAAACCAAGTTTTTTCTTTTTTGTTTATGTTTGCAGGATGATTCTTTTGTTGAGAGTCATATCAGTACAATTGGAGTAGATTTTGTGAGTTTCAATCATTCTTCTATCAATTGTCATTATAATTCTTAACTATTTTTAGTTTCTTAGATTTTGTTTATGAACATCATTTTGTATGATATTCTTGCAGAAAATTAAAACAATGGAGCTTGAGGGAAGATAGTCAAGTTACAAATTGTAAGTACTAGATTAAATTTCTTTTTCTCCCCGAACCAAAATTGTAGCCCTGGTTCGGGCAAAGTGTCGATTTCGTTCCTTCAGATTGAGAAATTGCAATGGGTAACGTCATTGTTGGTAAGTTGGGTAGTTGGACCATGGGTTTGCTCCCATAGATCATCACTTTGGAATTTCGTAAGGCTGCTTTGAAGTTTCTTTAGCAGCCACTACCTGCATAAGTGGTTAATATCTAAGACTTTTTGGGAAGCATGTACATATGGTGTTTCTTAACAAACTGAGGTGCTATTTAAAATCTATTTGTTGGTGCTATCAAATTGTTAGATGGTTAGGCTGTTAAAATCTAGCACACACGGTGCTATTTAATTTTTCTCTTGTCACAGTTCCATTCTTGCGTGTTGGTGTATGTGCTCACTATTACAATCAAGTTCATATTGATATTATATTTGTACAAGTATGCATCAGAATTATCTTGTGGTATTAGGACTTTGTAATGTTGTCTCTTTGTGTGTCCAGTTGGACTGATTCATTATCTTTTTCCGACAATCGTTAACTGAACTTGGCTGCATATTGTTATTCATGTATGATTAACTTTCAGAGAAACTGAACCATTTGAACTTTCTGATGCAGGAGCATACATCTTGGTATTTGGTTGGTAGCTTAAAGCTAGAGTGAAGTAGATGAAATCATGCAAAGGTTTGCAGGCTCAAGCTTGTTTGTTTCTGATACATGGTGAAGTCTTTCATATGAAAAGTCGTACAACTGCATGGAGTATTTTGACAATTTTTCATTTCGGTTCAGGTGTTCGAGAGCCATTAATGTATAAGAATCATCTGATTACATACACACAACGATCAGCACTGCCATTACATTTAGGGTATAGATGTACTGTCCATGTTGATGGAGTAGCTTATACATCAGTTGATACATTTAGGAACCCGAAAGATGCAGAACAAGATGCTTCGAAACTGGCGTTAGAGTCTATTTCTAAGAAGATTAATGAAGAAAGTATTGCCATTATTAACCAGGTGCGTGTTATATGTATCTTAATTTATGCGAATTTCTTGATATGTTGCAGTGCTTGTGTATTTGAAAAGCAATTTTGGTATGCATTTTTTTGTAAGTAGTGGTGTCGTAGTTAATTGCTAAAGGTCAGGGAGGGGATTGGGTTTCAAGTCACTATCTTTGGTAAGATTCCTTGTCAATATAGTACGCACCAGGTTCAATCAGTGTTGCTCTTTGGTAAAGAGACAACATTTATTGGCTATTCCTTGTCAATATACACACCATGCTCGATCGGTGTTATGTCTATAAGGCTGGTATAAATTGATTCTATATTGCTACTATAATTTTGTTTCTGAAATCCCGCATCAGTAACCTGTTAGCGTTGTTAGTTGATGCTAGAAGTCCTGCCGAGTTCTCACCATGTATCACTAACATTTTGCTCAAGTAGGATATGGGTCTTCAATGTTTGAGCTTGATCTCTGATTTGCACTATTTTGCCTTTACTCTGTTTATGAGCCTGCATGCTAGAGTGATACATCTCTTACAGTTCAAGGTTTCATTACACATGATGATTTTATACAGCACAAGCAGGACCTCGTGTCCTGGGAATGGACTGCTGCTGTAATTTTACACAGAACAAGTCTAATTTGAAATATAAATTTTTCTTACTTTAGCATGAGGTTAGTACTATAGTGTGAGATCGGATGTATTTTGTTTGTCTTTTCTTTTTCTCCTGAGTGCAGAATGTTCATCTTTTTTCAAGAGAGATCCGTTTTCTAGATAGCATGTCTCTAATGGGCTAGGGAGGTGATTACATGTACATCAATTTAATACTTGCTGCACATGGGATCTTATCTGATATCCTTGTCATTTATTTTTCTTGCAGAAACACCAAAGCTCCGGATATGTTGAGCAGCAATGAAGATTCAAGAATGTAATATCATACTTGCAGCAAAGACATTCAAAAAAGCAAAGACATTCAAAAATAGAGAACAAGTATAGAGAGTATAGAGAGTTTTTTTTCAAGTTTTCTAGCTTGTGAAGTTTTGTAAAAAAATTGTGGTCAAGTATAATCATAGTGTTGGGACTTGGAATAATTTTGTTCTAATTATAAATTGAATCCAGTTTTAAATATAGTGTGTTCTAGTTTTGAAATGATTTAGTTTCAATTTTTGTATTTTTTAGTTCTGGTTTTTGTTGGTTTTGATTTTGATTCAGCTATTCAGCTGAATCAATTTCTATTTTTTTTTATTTAAAATACTTGCATAACGACACTTATAAGTGTCTCAGACTGCGACACTTATAAATGTCGCAGTCAACAGCGACATTTGCATGTGTCGTTTCAAACTGCTACGGAGATATTGCGACACTTGATGCGACATAAGTAAATGTCGCTGTTTGGCTATAAACGACACTTACCTGGTGTCTCTAAGCGGGCATTTTCCACTAGTGACATTTGTATGGAAGTGTATCAGAGATATTGTTCCTAGAAGGATTCGACTCTCCAAGCATATTCAACATATAGAAAGAGGTTGTGGTATCTGTTCAAATCAGGAGGAAACTTTGGAGCACCTTTTATTCGAGTGTCAACATGCAAAATAAGTCCGGGGCAAGTTTAATATCGACATTGAAGTTGAGAGGTTGCAATACATTTCTGTACAACAGTTGGTGATCTTTTGGTTCAAGAACAATGTTACTGGTGCTACTACCTTGTCGGATAGAGACTTGTATGTTAGGATGAACGTTAGCTGGATAATTTGGAAGGATAGGTGTGATGCTATTCACCCAGGAAAAACACCTAATACTTTCAGCACGGTAGGAGAGTGACGTATTACTTAGATCCTTGCCTTCACCCTAACAATCATCCTAATGCACATAGGAATTGCTCTCTCATCTCTGCACCAAACATCTCTAACTGGCATCCACCCCCTTTAGGTGTTTATAAGTTAAACATTGATGCTTCTTTTGACATTGTTTCTAATGAGCTTGGAACTGGTATTGTTCTTCGTGATTCTGCAGGTATATGCGAGGGGATCAAAGGAACATACTCAAATGGAACTCTAAGCGCAGAGGAAGGAGAAAGTATGGTTGTTAAAGAAGCGCTACTCTGGGCTAGGGCTAAAGGTCTGAACATCATACTCATAGAAGGAGACGAAAAGGTCGTAATGAAAGCCATTTCAGAAGGCACTCCAACTTCACACTGGGATGGCAAGAACATCATCAAAGAAATAAAATGGCTAGCTAATCTTTTCACTTTTTGTAGTTTTAGCTATGTCATTAGAGATGACAACCAAGTTGCAGACAATATCTCTAAGTTTGTTAGGCAATCTAAGATTTACTTAGATATGCAGTCTACTTTTCCAGTTTCTGTATCAAACTTATTGGCAAAAGATTCTCTTTCTGCTAGGATTTAGTCGATAAAATCAAATTTCTTATAAAAAAATAAAAATAACCCACACTATCTTTGTGCCTTTTGTTGGTGATTTTTATTTTGTTCGCTACAATATGATTGGACTTTTGAAGAAAAAAAATAAGCAGAGTGTATGTAAAACACTTTTTTAACAAATCCTTTGGAAAAAGGATGGCCGTTTCGGAATTGGATTCAGCCATTTAGGTATATATTATGCAAACATTATTGACGACAACTCAAAATTTTGATCGACTTTTTGTTTATATGAGAAGTTTGATTTTAAGCAATTGTTCATTTACTTTAAGGCTCAAATTGAAAATGTTCTGCTAATCAATTTTGTTGTTAATAGAACTGACAGTGGAGGTGAGTTCTTAAACAATTAAATATCATATGACCCAATTGATATTAACTTTTGTCCATGAACACCTTAGCAGGATGGTATAACCGAGTCTAAGCATAATAACCTGTTGGAAGGTAGCGTTAATACGTTTGTCCACTCCTTCCACAAGTGTCAAAGCCAATGTGCTCCACCAGCATCACAGGCCAGTCTTCCATATGAGGAACACAAGTAGTATCCAATTAACATGCACCTTGAAAACTTCGCAATTTTCAAACATTTTGGGTTTTCTCCAATGTCTCAAAGCTTACCTTTATTTTAAAGTTTAATGATGCACACAAGCATTTTTGTAACTGTTGAGAGACTAGGGTTGTTAAACAATCTCTCTACGTTTTTCATTTCATTTCTTTCTCACTTTTCTTAGTTACAGACAAAGGACAACAACAGTTATTTAAAGCTCTGACTGCACCGACACAAAACAGAAAACAGCTAACGGCAACAGCCGGTTATATTTAAACCAACACCAACACCTGACTGACAGCTGGCAGTAAATAAAGAAAACACTCTAAACACTCTCATACTCTAACACCCCCCCTCGAGATCAGGGTCGAAGGACAGGAGACACTGAGCTTGCCTTTGAGAAATGCAAATCGACTAGTACCAAGTCCTTTAGTGAGAATGTCAGCAGTCTGATCCTGAGTGCAGAGATAGCGCACCTGTAGCTGTTTCTTGGCAACCAATTCCCTTACATAATGAAAAGCAATCTCAATATGCTTCATTCTGTTATGGAAAATTGGATTTGCTGTTAGGTAGGTAGCACCAATGTTGTCACACCAAATCACTGGAACTCTTGTACTGCAAAAACATAACTCATTCATCAGTGACTGTATCCACACTAGTTCAGATGTAGCATCAGCCAGCGCTCTATATTCAGCCTCTGTACTAGACCTAGCAACAATTTTCTGCTTTTTGGAACTCCAAGAGATAAGATTTGGTCCCATAAATACAGCCATACCACTTGTAGAACGCCTGTCAGTTGGATCACCAGCCCAATCTGCATCACAGAATGCTTGAAGTTGCAAGGAAGAGGATCTTTTGAACTGTAGACCATGTGACAATGTACCTTTCAAGTATCTAAGAATTCTTTTAACAACAGCCCAATCTGCTTCAGTTGGTGAGTGCATATGCTGACAGGCCTTGTTGACAGCAAAAGCAATGTCAGGCCTAGTAATAGTTGCATATTGAAGAGCTCCCACAGCAGACCTATAGGCAGGAGCATCAGAAAATAGAGGTGAAGTTGACTTCTCAGCACTTGCAGAGTAAGGAGTAGCACATGGTTTTGCTAAGTCCATTTTAGTCTTCTTCAACAAGTTGGTAATGTACTGTTCTTGAGATAAGTGAATTCCTGAAGCTGAAGACTTAGCTTGAATGCCCAAGAAGAAATGTAGATTTCCCAAGTCTTTAATAGCAAACTCAGAGATCAGAGTTTTGATGAGTAGATCAACAGCAGCAGGAGAACTACCAGTCACTAAAATATCATCAAAATATATGAGAATATAAACAGATGCAGAGTCAGTTATCTTGAAAAACAGAGAAGTGTCAGTCTTTGAAGAAGTGAAGCCTGACTTGATTAGAAAGGTACTTAACCTTTCAAACCATGCTCTTGGAGCTTGTTTAAGTCCATAGAGTGACTTTTTGAGCCTGCACACATGATTGGGAAACCTCTTATCAACAAAGCCTGGTGGCTGCTTCATGTATACCTCTTCAACATGATCTCCATGCAAGAAAGCATTCTTGACATCTAATTGTCTGATTGTCCATCCCTTGAATAGACTGATGGAGAGAATGAGTCTCAATGTGGTAGCTTTAACAACAGGACTGAATGTTTCTTGAAAACCTAAACCTTCAACTTGATTGAACCCCTTAGCCACCAGTCTAGCCTTAAATCTCTCAATAGAACCATCTGCATTTCTTTTAATTCTGAACACCCATTTGCAACCAACAACATTAGTAGCTTCACTGATATCCACCAGCTCCCATGTACCATTCTGAAGAAGAGCATTGAGTTCTTCTTGCATTGCTTCTCTCCATTTTTCATCTAGAATAACATAAGTATAGCAAGTGGGCACTGAGATGTCCTCATTAACAGTTTGAATTTCAGCAGCAAAAACCTTAGGCTTAAAGATACCTTTCTTTCCTCTAGTAACCATTCCATGGTCATTCTGAACTGGTTGTTGCTGATTGGAATTAGCTAATGTAGGTGACACAGTAGAAGCAGGAAGAGGGGGAAACTCACACATGTCAGAAAGAGGAATATCCACTTCATTTGGTATTGAAGTTAGGTGAAGTAAAAGTAGTGGATGGTGAAGAGACAGACATTGTAGATAACTCTGCATCCTCAGTATGTGGAGCAGAAAATAGAGTGGAATAAGGAAATTCACACTCATTAAAAGTAACATGCCTGGATATAATGATCTTATTTGTTTGAGGATTTAGACATCTATAGCCTTTATGCATTGCACTGTATCCTAGGAAAATGCATTTGAGTGATCTAGGCTCAAGCTTATGGGTGTTGAAACTTCTTAAACATGGGAAGCAAGCACTACCAAATGTCTTCAGAAAGGTATAATCAGGTTTAAGATGAAACAATGTTTCAAGAGGTGACAATTGATGCAGAGTTGGAGTGGGCAGTCTGTTAATAAGAAAATTTGCAGTCTCAAATGCATAACTCCAATAAGATAAAGGTAAAGAGGCATGATGTAAAAGAGCCAAACCAGTTTCAACTATGTGCATGTGCTTCCTCTCTGCTTTGCCATTTTGTTGATGAGCATGAGGACATGAAACTCTATGTCCTATTCCACATGAATCCAAGTAAGTAGAAACATTTCTATACTCACCTCCCCAGTCAGACTGCACAAACTTAATCTGCCTGTTGAACTGTCTTTCCACATGAGTTTTGAACTTAACAAAAGTAGACAGCACTTCAGATTTATAAGAGAGTGGATATAACCAAGTAAACCTGCTAAAAGAGTCAATAAAGGAAACATAGTACTTGAATCCATTAACTGAGAAAATTGGGGAGACCCATACATCAGTGTGAATCAGATCCAATGGACCATGTGTCTGATTTTCTGAACAAGAAGGAAATGGTAGAGCATGACTCTTAGCTATTTGACAGACAGTACATATAACAGTTGACAAATGCTCATTTATTGAACTATCTACTGAAGACATAATGTGCTTCAAATTCTTGAAGGCTGGATGACCAAGCTTATTGTGCCAAGAAGCTGCTTGTTCTGTTGTTGCTGCTTTAGAAATATTGAATGCTTGCTTTAACTGTTCAGGGCTGAATTGTAAATCATAGAGTCCATTCTTAAGCGGTCCATGGAGAAGTTCTTTGTGAGTAACCAGATCCTTAACCACAAAATAATATGGATAGAAGAGAAAATAGCAATTATTATCTTTTGCAAACTGATGAACAGATAGAAGATTTCTAGTTATAGTAGGCACATGTAGAACATTTGACAGCGTAAGCTTAACACCATCAGACATAAAAATAGAAGAGCCAATGTGAGTAATGTTCAAACCTGATCCATTACCAACTTTGACTTGATCTGCTCCTTCATACTCAGAGTGGAGGTTCAAATTTGAAAGTTCAGATGTTATATGATGAGTAGCTCCAGAATCTGGAGTCCAGCTAGTTGATGAATAAGGAGATTCATCATTATACACAGCATATGCTTCAGGCTCAGAGTACCAGAACTCATCACAATCATCATAGTACTCATCAGATGTAGCATTATAAGCATGAATCGCATTCGAATCATTACCAGAATATATGTGTCTACATTCCAAAGCAGAATGCCCTGGTTTCTTACATATTTGACACTCTATATAGTAGTTGTATCTAACTGGTGGAAAGAAATTAGATGCTCCTCTACCACCACCAAATGGATGAGATCTACCACCACGATATGAATTAGCACGACCTCCACGATGTGGATTGAAAGATCTACCTCCTCTATTGCCATAAGGTCTAGAATAACCAAAATGACCACCACCTATATTTGACTGATATTCAAAGTTTGCTCTAGGATGTGTATTCCATTGATTGTAAGAAGGAGGAGGTGGAGGAGTAAAGATACCTGAAGAATGTGGATGAACATATGATGAAGAGCCAGAACCTTGAGAGTAAGGATGAGTGACATTAGCTGAAGCAGTGTTCAAATCCACCATTGAATCAGCTGAGATTCTTGCTTCTTCAGAGAGTAGGAGTCCAAGAAGATCCGAAGTAGTAATTGGATCCAAATTCTTCAGCTGCTGAGTATTCACAGAGGTCTTGAATGCATTAAATTCTGCTGGCAAACCTTGCAATATGTGGAATACTAGATCTTCATCAGAGATTTTGCGATCAATTTGAGATAGTTGAAAAGAGATGGATCTGGCTTTATTGAAGTAGGTTTGCATATAATCGGATCCTTTCTTTAAGTTGACAAGATCTGTTTTCAGGTGCATAAGACGAGATCTGGTTTTTGCATTGTAGTTATTCTCCAATCGAGTCCAAACTTCATGAGAGTAGGTACAATCAACAACTTGAGAGTGAATTTCCTATGTACAAGCACCAAATAGCCAAGACAGGATAGCTTGATCTTGATTTATCCAGTAGATATACGCTGGATTCTTCACAAATTCATTTAGATCTGCATCTGTTGAATTGGATTCTTGAGCATCTGTTAGAGTGTGAGAGTGTTTAGAGTGTTTTGAAATTGAGAGGAATATGATTAAAATCAGTTGAATTCTCCATTAATGGAGGTTTTGAAGATAAAATTTGTTAAGAAAAAGAAAGGTAATCAAACTAGCTCTGATACCATGTTGAGAGACTAGGGTTGTTAAACAATCTCTCTACGTTTTTCATTTCATTTCTTTCTCACTTTTCTTAGTTACAGACAAAGGACAACAACAGCTATTTAAAGCTCTGACTGCACCGACACAAAACAGAAAACAGCTAACGGCAACAGCCGGTTACATTTAAACCAACACCAACACCTGACTGACAGCTGGCAGTAAATAAAGAAAACACTCTAAACACTCTCATACTCTAACAGTAACAATACGAGAGATTTACACACAACAATTTATAAAATCACCTGGGATTATATTTTCTAAAATAATTCATGTGACATGATTCTTAAATGAAGTACACATTTCTTTAGTTTTTGAGAAGTTGCCTTCCTCAAACGTTCATGTTTGTTTGTATCACTAGTAAATTGTGCTAAACTAAAGGCCAGCTCTTCTCATAAATTTGTCTCAGGGCTGTGAACAGTTAGTACAATGTTAGAATTCATGGATCAAGAGAGAATTGTGAGAGAGAGATACAAAATACTCTGTTTTTCTTATTCATACATTATCAATTACAAGGTACATATTTATACACAAACAACATAACTAACTAACTAACAACATAACCGACTTCAACATTATCCTAAACCAACATCAATTTATTGACTTATGTTTGAATTAACTCTAACACACCCCCTTGATTCAAACATCAATACTAACAATCACATTAAGAACATCATCATCATCATTGTAAGAACATCGTCATCATCATCTTCATAAGAACATCATCACTATTTTCCTGTCACCACTAGAGCAGGGACACTTCATTTTCATCATAAGAAATATCGTCATCATTCATCATCAACATTAATCATCACAACATAACATCATTACATCATTAACATCGTTATAATCATCACAACGTAACATCATCACCGTCGTCATGATTATCGTTCTTGTTAGCCGCATTTTGCAGAATTCGACTAACCTTACATATTTATGCAAATTATATTTGCATCTTCATCAAACATCTTCATAAACATCATTACATCAACATCTTCATAAACATCATTACATCAACATCATCATCAACAACATTACATCATCATCATCATCATAACATAATATCAACATAACATAACATCAACATAACATAACATCATCATTAACATCAAACTCCACTGTAACAGGAGTTCTTCAATTTTGTTTGCAGAATTTTTTTTGTTCTCAACAGCAACCATCATTTTCTTCATCAAAAAATCTTCTTAAATCACACAGAATTTCTCTCCTTTTTTTTTACTCATACAAACCGAACAACATTTTTTTGACTCTCTCACATAATCTTCTTCTCTCAACCCGCTCTGATACCATGTTAGAATTCATGGATCAAGAGAGAATTGTGAGAGAGAGATATAAAATACTCTGTTTTTCTTATTCATACATTATCAATTACAAGGTACATATTTATACACAAACAACATAACTAACTAACTAACAACATAACCGACTTCAACATTATCCTAAACCAACATCAATTTACTGACTTATGTTTGAATTAACTCTAACATACAAGGCATTAGCTTATAGCCAGTTTTCCCAATGCAATTGACATCTCTTGTCCTCCTTGATAATCCCAATGGCGAGTTGATAAAAGATTGCAGTCACACATGGCTTGCATTTCAGATTTGAGCAGCTTTTCTTCTGTTAAAAATCAATCAGATTGTAAATGAAATATGAGAAATTTCTACAAACGAAAGATGAAATTTGCAATGATTTGTTCGAAGGAAAAATATTAAATTTGCAATGATAGTCGAATGAGAATAATCATGATCAAGAACCGTATCTGATACCATGAATGTTTTAGGAGAGAAATGCCCTGGATAAGTAGGGAATGAATACAGATCGAATGACCTTCAAAGAAAGTCCACATGAAACTCATAACAGACAACAGTATGATAGCTAGGACTAGTACGTAACTGGCTAAAGATTGTATTTCAGCTCAAGGCAGGGACGAATATATGTGAAATGCAGAACATTAATTCAAGTGTCATTCTTTTTATAGCATGAGAATACTACCAATGATTCCATCTCTCGGTTTTCAGTTTTTAACTTCGGATAATACTTCAATTTTCCCCCAACGTCTCATATGTTTTAATTCTTTGACTTCGGAGTAATACATAAATATGTGGGATACACATATAAACCACCACCGTCTTGCAACAATAATCATCAATTTAGGCAAAAAAATATATACAACACCACCACGATTTGAGAACATTCAATTTATAGCAATGTATTGTTCTTTCGAGTCCTTTCTCTGATATTTGATGTTACAACATTACATGATTAAAGGGACTATATTTTGTGTAGATTTGGAGATCAAATACTAATGTAAAGAACTGATGCTGTTTAACTTTCACCTGTTCAACAAGAATTCATGTCTGAGTATCATGCTTCATGTATGTTTAACCTTAACTACTTGTGGATTAATTAATCACTAATGGTGATTTTAGAGGCGTAAAGTGGGTTGTGCATGCTTATGGCACATCACGCTAAAATTTGTGCACAACATAGCACCCCTGCCTCATTAATAATTAGATACTCCAACGATGAGATTGCCATTCGATGGCAATACCTGATAGTTGGGTGCTTTGTGATTGTTCTTTTGGTATTGGAGAATTCGAATACTGCAGGTATTGGAGGTGTCATTCGAGGAGATGATAGTGCTTTTGCATTTGATGCTTGTTATACAAAGCATATTTTCAAATACCTCAACAATGTTGCTGAAATATGGGCTGTGCGTGAAATTAATAGGGCAAAGGATTTTGGAATTCAAATGCTGGTTGCTGAGAGAGTGACTCAAGTTTTGCAATCCAACTCTGTATGAATGAAGCAAGGACACGATGGTACTTGCGTGGTTGATGGTTCGGTAACTGACATCAAGGATTTGGCTTATCCTGATCAACCTTCATGAGACTTGTGCTCCTTTCAAATATTTTATTATACCCTAATGGCAAAATACGGAGCACTGCTGGAGATACAGGGTCTAGCATAACTTGCTCTTGAAGAAAACGTGTCGATTGGCCGGAAGTAGTACCACATTTGAATTCGCAAGTGAAAGGCAAAAACAGAGTAGAATGATTGATTTAGACAACAATATTAGTTGATGCCGGACCCTCTTTCTGAACCCCTCCACCTCAGAGCACTCACCAACACAACTTTACGTGTAGAACTCAAAATACCAATTTAAACACAGACAGAACCAACAGAACAGTCACTGCCAGAACCAAGATTGAAGCCCAATCGTCGAGAATCATTCTCAAATTATTGGTGGATTTCTCTTCACAATACTCGGTGATCTCTTTAAATACGAGACTAGACTTACAGTTCACATCCAGCAGTGTGTCCTTTGCGAGCTCCTTTACAACTTCCACAACAGCGTTGCTATCTAAAGAACTCACTATGATCCCTTTGGATTGGAGCAACATGACATCGTTGCTCGACTCCACAAGCATATCAACCAAGCGAACAAAAGAATTCAAATTCCTGCTTCTTCCCACCCGAAGCTCATAAGCCTTCAAATTGTGAAATTTAGAAATGGTATATTTGTTGATAATGATGGAAGGAAGTCTAAGTATTGCAGTTCGTTTGTCGAACTTGATCTTATTGACACTTTGAACCCTTTTGAATTGGGTGCCATACTTGTGAAGCTGGGAAGCAGAATATTTCATGTTTCTTTCTTCCTCCTCCTCCTGGAAGGTTTGGCCTTCTCCCACTAATCCCTTCATATACATATCCAGCAAATGGTGTCCTTGGCCTTTTCTCGAAGAAAACATCATCCAGGATAGGATGCTCTGTATACTCTGCAAGAAAGCCAATTACGTATTATCTTTAGCCGCTACCATTGACGAGAGATCTAGTAAAATAAAGTCAAGCCTTGGAACACTCATTTTGGGAACCATGGTAAGTAAACTTATAGATGCAAATGATGAAGGCATAGATAGAGAAACTTACAGGCAACCGTAAAAGAAGAAAAAAAGATTGAAGTTTTAAGGCAGAGATAGAAACTAAAATTTTCTTTTACCTTTTCCGGTAAGCCTTCAGAGACCGAAAGCAATGTAGCGAGTACTTGATAGGGCAATTGATTCTCCAGCAACAATAAGTCTTGCATCATAGTATCATAGATCAACATATGTCCATCATGTCCGAAGATGGGATCAATACCAGCATAGTCTTTCTTCCTCTGATTGCCCCTCAATACGGATAAAAACTCGATAAGGAAGACTCCATCAACCATCATGAGCTGCACTAAACTAGCATCATCTTGCCATACTTGCATCGAGTCAATTTGCTCGTAACAGTCCCTCAACTGATTCACATCTTCCATCAGTCTATCTACATATACTTGAACCGACTTTCCCGATCTCTTAACAAAGTGAGCCAGAGCTCTTTTCTTGTGAACTTGCATCGGCATCAACTCAAGTTTACCATAGTGGTAAGGACCAATTGAGACTATTTGGGGCTCAAACGATTTTCTATTCCTCTTTTTGATGTAAGTTGGTATTCTAAATATAGGTGGTTTACGTTCCTTAAGCTCTAAAGCTAAGTAGGGATCTGCAATATCCAAGTCGACATTGCTGATCATTTGTTCTAGTGTTTCTGCCATTAATTCTGATTCTTCAAATTCAAATTGCTTGAGCACTTATTTCTGCGATGTTATCAACTCCTTTTACCTTCAAATGATACAACATAAATTACATTACAAAGGAGGAATATATATTAAACCAATTAATTCCTAAGATTTTATTTTTTCAAAATACACTTCCGGGGCATCTTCAAAAGAGCAAGGAAAACTGCTACTTTCAGTCAATTTAAGGAAAAATAAATAAAAGAGTAACAATAGAAAGAAGAGGAAGACGTACTCTTTAGCACAGGATGGAGTTACGATCTTTTCCAGTAGAGATACAGAGAGAAATGGTGTTATTGCTAGCTCTCCCTTTAAGTCAACTCTGAGAAAACAGAGGATGACAAACGGTAATAGCTAAGCTAACTTAAAAAATTCAGCTGGCGGGCCCAGACTTCTGGTTCTTTTAATAGAATTGGGCCACACTGACATTCTGCCCTCCGTCACTCTTGCCTCAAATGATTCACATCTGATTTCTTAATGTCCTGACAAAGTACTGGTATCCGTTATCCAGGGGCAGATGCTTCTATTTCTACCATTATAATTCCGTGCTCTGTGACCCAATAAAGTCTTACCTTCAAAGTAAGCAGAGACACAAGTCCGCCGAAGTCAAATTCTAAGATAACTCTATCTGGATTTGAGAAAAAACAACAACAATTCAAGGAAAGAAAAAGAGGGAAATTCTTGCAGTCCTTCGAATGTAGGATAACCTATCTATGTCCGAAGACCATCAACTGATACGGTGATTAACAAGTCATATGTAGGAGAAACAAAATGTATTACAAAACAGATCAAATTTCTGATGGTCTGACCTCTGGTTTTAGAGAAACTGATATGGACAGACAAATGATATGCATGCCCTTCTGGAAAAGAAGGAACCTCTAATGCAAGTTCGCAATTACATTTAGTCACCTCCATCATATTTACAACGGCCAACAGCTTTTACTTTGCCTGCCTAGTTAATAATCTGAAGGCCCTGTTAGAGAAATCAACAACCAAGGCTATACACACATGACAGACGAGAAAATGGAAGCAGCCAACAAATATCTTTACAGAACTATGATTAAGATACAGCTGTTTCAGCATCATCTAGAAAGGAATTATACTTGACATGATGAGATATTCAATTTACTTTTGTTTGACATTCCGTTGAATCAAGAACTCATGATCTGCCATTGCCTGCTAAAGAACCTGGCAAGTGGGCAGTAACCTCTCTGAACTATATTGTCCAAACCCATAAATTCTATGCAGCTTGGGGTTGCAAAAATGGAACTACTCAATAACTGAAGATACCGACATTTTATTATCTGATACGAATGAACTATACAGAAAGATAAAGCAAACAAACAAAACACTTCACAAACAAAAGCAATAAATGAAGAACAAAAATACAAACCTAAATATCATTATGAAACACAATTACTAGAAGGGGACGGGATACCAGAAGCTTCTGCATGCGGGGAACGAGGTTTCATTTTTTCAGATGGGTTTTCCAGTAAACTGCTTGAGCACAGAATACAGGAATTTGTAGCAGTTAGTTTCTGATCAAGACCAAAAACCTGTATCTATGCTACAAAGCAGGGATCACAGCAGTTAGATAGGATTCTTCGTTACAGGCAACAGAGTTTTTTCATTAATGCAAGAGCAAAATCTATCTCTCTGGACTCAAGCACCTCTTGTGACAAAATTTTGGTGAACTTCACGACCTAGAGAAGGAAATACAATTCTTAGTAAGCCTTTGATAGAGAAATTTAAGTAGGCACAAATGCACAAATCTACTAAATTAGAGCAGCAATTGCAGCTCTGATGCATGACTATTGTTGCATACTTGGAAATTTTCGAAGGCACGAGGAGAAATATTATCCTCAAAGAACCTCATCATGTCCCCACACTTATCCCCGACCTCGATCAATATGATTGACAATGAGTAATCCCTGCAAAAAATACGTTCAGAATATGGCTAATCCGAAATGAGAAAGGGAAACTTAGCACTCAGCGAGAAAAAAATTAAACAATTAACCTTGCATTTTCAATCGCATCTATGGTCTCCTGCACCTGGCAGCTTAGCTGGCCAAGCTCGTATATCTATCCCTGTGCACCTGTGACCACCGATATTTCGAAAAAAAAATATCATGAATTTCACAGCTTAGCCTCGTATGCATCAGTGAATATGCTGTGGACTCTCACTAGATAAGCAGATATGACATGTCAATTTTTGAAGGTTGAAAAGAATTACCAGGCCACTAGAAATTGTCACAAGAATATGCAGCTTGTCCTGGTTTTGTTTTGCAGTTGAGACAGCCATGTTTATAATAGGAGCCAAGGATTTTGGTTCTACAACAAGAAAACAACAGATAAGAATAGCATTATGATCAAACTTTGTCAATTTGTGTAATGTTAGGTAAAAGAAAAGAAATGCAACCTGCGAGATATAGACCAGGCACTATCTTCATGTATTGTGCTAGTGCTTCTTCAAACCAGCACAAGGGTTGTTCTGTGGATTGAATCTGAGGACACCATCATCTTGTGTCGTTGCTGGGAAGCGTGAACATATATATAACAAAATTACCTCATGATCTAACAGAAAACTAAACAAACTTAGAAAAACAAGAGTATCAGATGAAGAGCATACTATCTCCAAATCTGTAACAGGCTATTGACCTATTTTTATTCAAAAGAAATGGGAAATTTCTACCTAGAAGAGTCATTACGTGTTGGTAGGGGTTTGAATGATATTCGACCTAATGGTCAAATCCAAAAGAAAATGTAAGTTTCCGGTGTTGGAATACATGATCTACATAGAGAACAGACCTGTTTTCTCATTGGATTTTGTGAAATCAACACCAAACATGACCTCAGCTTGTTTCAAAGCTTCTTTGTTCTGCAGGATGAAGAACAAGGATGAACATAAACGGTAAGCTTAACTGAAGTTGTTACAGTTCTGAGCAACCAGACATTAAAAATAAAAAATCAGTGTTAGATGACTGCAATTTAGAGACCATCTCTCAGCGATATCATTTAAAGACCATGTCGGATC
>JAJJMA010001400.1:0-11019 GCA_023529015.1 Papaver nudicaule
ATTCTATACTACTCGCTTGAGACAGGTAGTTATCATGCTGTTGGAAGTACGCATTTGGCCAAGGATTATTTTGACACAAAGGGTTGGATAAACTGTACTTGGATCGAACCTAAATGGTCAAGGTCCACATCTAAACAGCTCGACTGGCTCCACAATAATCCTTTGTGAACCAGTAGTAGTTTCATCTTTCTAAGTCTATATGAGGATTAATCCGTTTTGAGTTATTTATGTTTGTTGAAGTTGAAATAGAGATGCATATTTACTATGAATATATTAGTCCTTCCTGATATTATGTCATGTTCAACTGTTGTTGCTATTTTCAGACAGGAAAAAAAAAAAACACTCTTCAGGGCTCTTAAGGGATACATACTGAGTACTTTTTGTTTCATTTTCCAGACTACAAGATGACTAATTTGCTGTCTGTGTGTAGTATGTACATACATGGGTGGGTTAGTAAGTGAACCTATGTTACTGATGTTTCTGCGTAAGTTTGTGTGAATGTAGCATTTTAATTTTGCGATTTTTCAGTGTGCATATACATGTAGTACAATATGTAGTAGGATTTTGGGAGTTTGAGTTAGGCATCAAAATGTCAGGGCCGGACATGTATGCTTTTATTTAGAGGGAAGTTCACCTGAGTATCATTTCAAAGAGAGTTCTGCTGGTCCTGCTGGGACTTGGACTCTTCACTTGGAGGTATATAACATCTTTGCTCTTTACTCTCTTTCATCTCATTCAAAAGCATCAGTTTTGTAGTTAAAGTTGGGGACATACGTTGTTTATGTGGTGCATATATGAATTTACGATGATGGATCGTGAAGTTAGGGAAAATAACAAGTACCAGAAGTGTGAATGCCAGGAACTCACTGTTCTGGTCTACACCTACGTTGTCCCTACTTAACCACGTGTAAGCTATTTACTACTTAACAGAAGATGTTTCTATTGTTTCTTATATTGTGGATGACGGCAGGGCACTTGGTTTTTGTTTTCCCTCTCTTAATAATTCTTTATTCAGTAGCTATTGGTGGTTGATGCGATGCAGTAGAGTCAAGTTGTTCCCGTAAGTTTACCGTGTTGGGATATTCCAACTATTTGGATCAGAAAGGTCTTTAGACTGGCATTTTGAGCAGTAATGAGTCACAGAATCTTGGCAATATTGTTACATCGCAGACACTTGGTTTGGATATTGCCTAATTGAGTTTTCCAACTTTTGCATTTTACCTTCAAAACTCCTTATATTATTTTCTTCTGGTTTTTCTCCTATTGCTAAGCTGCTTTACCCTTACATTATTGAAATCACTATCAGTTTATGTATGGTTGATATTGTACTCTTTTATCAGTCTAAGTTTCTTGGATGCAGATTTTTTCTGTTTTTCAGAATTCAGGTTGCTTTAACTTGAAAACAGGATAGATATACCCTATTGTCGGGGCATCATTTGCTTGGATTCAAAGTGAACAAGAGGTGGTTTCACTAGAAAATTTCCAGCATATATCACTTGTAATTCATACCTCTTATACAGAATATAACTGATCAACAATAGAAGTCAGCTCTTCTGGTAAGAAGGTATGGACTAGGATTGGATAAGTAAATGAGCAGACACTGAAAATGCCACGGAAACTTTTGTTCGTGGTGCTAAAGAAAATTATCAATGTTGGAACCGGAAATTGACAGGTTTATTCTACAATTCTCTGTTGTTTTTGCTCTCATTTTGTGATCAACTTTGCAATGTTTGGTAATTGCTTATGTTGTCTAAGAAACTGATCTTTGCTGATTGCACAAAAAAGTGAAATTGGCAGGTTTATTCTGCAGCTTTGGATCTAATCCACTGTATTAAATGTATGACATGCGTACCTGTACATTTAGAATCTCTCTTTAATGAAAAAGTGAAAAACAGAAACAAAAGTTTCTGCTAGATTCTTTTAAGAGATTACATTTTTAATGCAAGGATGATATCCATGGTGTTACAGGTCAGGGTAAATGCTATAAATTAGTTTTCCAAGGTGAATTCCAGACATCAAAAAATTTAAGAGCAACAAAGTGAGAGATAAGAGCAAGTTGATCAAAGGATACCAGCAAAGAGGGAATGGAAGGGAAAACAATGAAGATGACTTTTGTAATGGTGATGCTTCTGTTGGCGATGTGCACAGAGATGAGTTCGGCTCAAGACCAACCGGAAACATGTTACAGTAAGTGCATGGCACTTTGTTCTGCTGGAAGGACTCAGACATCAGCACTGGCGGTATGTGTTCCTACGTGTTTGACACAATGTTTACTTGGTGAAGGAAATCGGAATTCTGTTCAGGATTACTGCAAACTTGGTTGTGCGCTCACTAACTGCATGAAGGGAAGTTCCCGTGGAGCTCTAGATAACAAGTGTATGGATACTGTTTGCGCTAAGAAATGTAAAAATGAGAAACCAAATTAGCTGGTACTGTGAAGTACCATTCTGTTTGGCTGGCTCTTCTCATACATAATGTAAGACTTATGTAAGAATAAATTAAGGGCAATAACATGGATTATGTTCGTACTCTTGTGTTTGGGTGTCAATTTGCATGTTGATACATTTGTGATCACAAGGGCAATTCATGTGGAACTGGCAAATCTCAAATTTACCAGTCTTGATCCCATTGTGGGATGAAGAAATCTTGAAAATGGACAGATAAACCAACAAATCTGTTAGTTTGCAGGTCCGACCTAACAACAGCCTTATGCGACTGTTGTTAGACCACACCTTCACACCGCTTGGTTGCCAAGGTCGATTATATTTAGAACATGTGACTAAAGTTAACTCCTTGTAAACATTAACCATTTCTAGTCACACCTTCACAAGCCACTTCTCTGATTAACATAGATTTTTTTTTTTTTTTAATTTTCTGCTACTTCTCTAATACCATATAAGCATTTTTTAAATTCACTCCTACTCAGCGATGGAATTAGAGGGGGGCTAGGGTATGCTGAAGCCCCCCTAAATTCCACTAAATTTGTTTCAGACCCTTGAAATTTAAAAAATTAAATGTCCAGCCACCCGTGGGTGGATAAAATATAAGTTATATAACACTTTTAGTCCATAGTTTTATTTTTTATGCCTGTTCTTTTAGTCTTGATTCTTCTGGGATATCATAAAATTATGTATTGGAGCCATTGATTCGATTAATATCTACCCATTGTAGGTGTTGAATCTATATGTCTAAAATTTTCGGGCGGCCTTCGGCCGCCTTATTTCTAATATTAATAACCACTTAGTAAGAAAAAATTATAGTCCCCCCAAAGATAAAATTCTGGTTCCGTCGCTGCTCCTACTTGATTTTTACTTAGTAAAATGGTTTCACCTTCTCAAATACTCAACAATTTTGTGGCAAGAGTCCGATAAACCTTTAAGACATCGATGTCTAAAATTTTTTATTGAAGAGGATGAATTAATCTTCAGAAGTTATGTATTTTTCACATAGGATTCTATCAACGGTGCACAACAACAAAGGCAAACATTTTGGAAAAAAATATTTGAACAATTTTGCGCAAAGTGTCTAAACGTTAATGATCGTGACGCTGACGGTTTATCTCATCGTTTTGGTACAATCAACTAGAAAGTGACTGAGTATGTAGCTGTTATCAAGCAAATGAATCAACAGAGGAAAAGTGGTGAAACTGATGTTAATGTGGAACACAAATGTAGAAGTGAGTGGCAAAGATCTCACACAAATTTAAAAGTGATCAAGCGGTTGGATTGTAAGTAAACAATGGAAAGAAACTTGGCTCTAACAAAACCAAGTATAAGGGAAAAATTGTAGGGAAGTCTGATTGTCATTGGTGTCACAAACCAGGACACTGGAAGAAAGATTGTCCAAAGCTTAAAGCTAAGGAGAATCGTGATTCAAGTTCGCAAGCAGCAATAGCTGAAGATAGTTCTGATACTGGAGATGTGCTAACAGTCACATGTAGTGATCATCGTGACGTGTGGATATTTGATTCTGCTTGTTCTTATCATATGAGTCCACACAGGGACTGGTTTACTTCTTATGAATCTATAAGAAGTGGTACTGTGCTACTAGGTAATAATTACGCTTGTGGTGTAGTTGGGATAGGAACAATAAGAATCAAGAATCATGAAGGTAAGGTACACACTTTATCTGAGGTGAGGCATATTCCAGGGTTGAAGAAAGCCAAACTTGATTTCTGTGAGGATTGTGTTTATGAAAAGCAACATAGGGTGAAGTTTGGTAAGGCAATACATTATAGTAAAGGTATACTGGAGTATGTTTATAGTGATGTAGGGGGTCATTCTAAGGAAGTTTCCAAAGGAGAAAGGAGGTACTTTGTCACTTTATCGTTGATTTCTCAAGGAGAGTGTGATTGTATGCTATGAAGACGAAGGATGAAGTTATCCAGAAGTTTAAGGTGTGGAAGACTATGATAGAGACCCATACTGGCAAGAAGGTAAAGCGAGTAAGGTCGGATAATGGTGGAAAATACAAGAACGACCCATTGAAGGAGTATTGTCAGAGTGCAGGCATAATTAGACACTAGACTATGAAAAAAACACCTCAACAGAATGGGGTAACAGAGCGTATGAATCGTACCCTTATGGAGAGAGCATGGTGCATGTTATCCAATGCTAAGTTGGGTAAAGAATTTTGGGCTGAGGCAGTAAGTGCGGCGTGCTACCTAATTAACAGATCACCATCGACTGCTATTGAGTTAAAGACAGCTATTGAGGTGTGGACATGCAAACCTGCTAACTATCATTCTATTAGGTTTTTGGTTGTCCAGCTTACTATCACGTCAGAGAGAGTAAGTTAGATCCAAGAGCAAAGAGGGCAATTTCATTGGTGTTGTTGAAGGAGTCAAGGGATACAAGTTGTGGTGTGAAGAAACCTACAAGGTTTTATTAGCAGAGATGTTACGTTTGATGAGAAGTCTTTGTTACACCCTAACAAAGATAATGTAACTCAGGTGGGGGTAGAGAGTGGTGAGGTTGTGGAGGAAAGAGAAATTCCTTAACCTGATTCTGTATTTCAAGAAGATACAGATGAGGTGGAGATTCAAGATGATGAATCTCAGCAACAACAAGAAGAAGATTCCTTAGAGAACAATAAAGATTCACAAAACTGGAAGCCACATGTTTGGATGAAAGATTATTATACAACATTTGCATTCATGGTAAGCGGTGGTGAACCTAGTACTTTTCAAGAGGCGATACGGATGATGAGATTGATTCTCTACACAAGAATGGTACTTGGGAACTAGTTAAGTTGCCAGAGGGTAGCAAAGCCATTGGATGCAAATGGGTATTCGCGAAGAAGGAAACAACTCCTGGTGCAAATAGCATACGATTTAAGGCGCGTTTGGGAGCTAAAGGTTATGCACAAAGGGAAGGTGTTGATTATAACGAAATATTCCCTCCGGTTGTGAGGCACACTTCGATCCGTACCTTGTTAGCTATAGTAGGATCCTATGACTTTGAGTTAGAGCAACTTGATGTCAAGACAACGTTCTTACATGGTACCTTGGAGGAGGACATTTATATGTCACAGTTATGTTGTTGCAGGTAAAGAAGATTATGTATGCAAATTGAAGAAATCATTGTATGGGCTTAAGCAATCACACAGACAATGGTATAAGAGATTTGATACATTCATGAAGGAACAAGGGTTTACACACAGTCTTCATGATAGTTGTGTGTATACAAAAAAACTTTATGATGATTCCTTAATATTTCTTCATCTGTACGTGGGTGATATGCGCATTGCTGCGAAAAGCATGGTGGATATAAATAAGTTGAATTCTCAACTTAGTATGGAGTTTGAGATGAAGGATTTGGGGGCATCTAAGAAGATACTTGAAATGGAAATTCAAAGAGACAAAAAGATGGGTAGATTGTGTCTCACATAGAGACAATATCTGGAGAAGATTGTGGACAGGTTTGGAATGCAAGATTCAAAGCCTATGAGTCTACCATTGGGTGATCATTTGAAGTTTTCCATGAAGATGAACCAAGTACTGAAGCTGATGAGGAGTACATGTCTCGTGTTCCATATGCAAGTGCAGTTGGTAGCTTGATGTATGCAATGGTTTGTACTCGACCAGACATTGCACCAGCTGTTGGAGTTGTCAGGAGATTTATGGCAAATCCAGGAAGACAACATTGGCAAGTTGTGAAGGGGATACTTCGGTATCTAAAGGGTACACTAGATGTTGGGTTAGTTTATCAACGAGAAGTTGGTAAAGAACCACAAGTTAGTGGATATGTGGATTCGGATTATGCGGGTGATGTAGATCGATTTTGATCAACAGCAGGATATGTGTTTACGTTGGCTATTGGTCCAATAAGCTGGAGGTAGTCAATGCAATCAGTTGTAGCTCAATCAACAACGGAGGCTAGGCTAATTGCAGTAAATGAGGCCATGAAGGAAGAAACTTGGCTTAAAGGCTTGATTGGAGTTTTTGGAGTCAAACAAGAATGCATAGATGTGTATAGTGACAGTTAGAGTGCTATAGACTTGATGAAGCATGAAGACTTTCATGGAAGAGCAAAGCAGATCAATGTGAGGTATCTTTTTGCCTGAGATACTGTGGAAGGTGGAGATTTTTCAGTACTGAAGATTCACACAAAGGATAATCCTTCCGATATGCTCAAGAAGGTAGTAATGGTTAGTAAGTTCAAACATTGGTTGAACTTAATCAACACTATACTAGTGTAGGCACTGAAAGGTGCAATGTGGTGACGATGAAGTACGTGAAGTGAAGAACAATGTGATGAGTTAAATATTGTCAACAAAGGTAGAGAATTGTAATATTTGTTGAGCAAGTCTTTCACTATTACAAGGAAGCTTGCAAGAGTCCTATTCTAGGTAACCAAGTATTCCTACATGGAATAGAATATGGAAATTGTGAAGTTAGGAAACCGTACGTCTAGGATTTGGACATCGAGTATTACTTGACATCCAAGTATTGAAGGTTATAAATAGGTGGTAGCCTATTGATTCTTAGACATAGAGACGTAGAGAGACATAACAGTTTTCTTCTTGTCGTAAGGTTACAACGTTGAGACTTGTTCTTGTAAGAGTTGTGGGATAAGAGAAAACAGCAAGGGACTATACCGTGTGGTTCTTGTAATTGTTCTTCAGATTTCCATACTGAAAGGTTCATTATCTTCAAGTGGACTAGGCATTGCCGAACCACTATAAATCTATGTGTTGTGTTGGTTATTGTGTGCTTGCTTTATTCCTATCATTGTGTGCACTCGTTTGTGTCTAGAGCTATACAGGACTGGTATTGATTCCTACAATTGGTATCAGAGCTAGGGCTACAAGAGATCGAGTGGTTATGGATGGAGTGCTGCGCAAGGTGGAGCTAGGGCTCAATGATGGAGTTAGACCTGATCCCATCTAACTCAGGTGGAGCAAAGCTCATGGAACAAGTGAAGCCAAGGAGTTAGGGCTCATGGTGGAGTTAGATCACCTGACACCATCTAACTTAGGTGGAGCAAAGCTCGAAGGGGCATCCAAGGTTCAAGGGCGCATAATGACTATGGCCATGTTCGATAGTAGTAACAACGGATGATGATCGTGTACGATAGACTCGTCGTACGACGATGGTTGGTTGGTGAGATGGCTCTGCTGGATCTTGCCAAGGTGGAGATTGTAAGGATTGGCTCGACTAATGCCACGAGAGTTAGTCCCACATAAAATAAGAGGAGGATCTAGGTGGTGCCTAATAAGTTGTTGAATCTCCTAACATAGTATCAAGGTCTTTTAAAATATAACCCCACACCCGACCCAAAGGTAGTTGAGTTGGGGACAGTATCGATATTATGTAGTTGGGCACGGAATGGGCCCAGACCCAAAAGTAGTTGAGTTGGGGATTGGGCACGGAATGGGCCCAGCAGTCCGTTGGATCCTTCGTAGAGTCGATAATGCCAATTATTTTAACTCATATGTGTAGTACTTAGTTTAACTCATTAATTTTTAATTACGCTTTTTTTTTTTTTCATTACTTTAAAGTTGTTCGTTCATTAAGTCCCTCGAACATTAATTTTAACCTAAAATTTAAAATATATTAGCACTTCTTCTTCTTCTAACCCCATATCCCCACTGGGAGCTCGACCCTTGCGCCAGAGTTGTTGATGGAGGTCTGCGTTTTATATTGTGTCAGTGGTAAAACTATTTTCTCTTGCAAGAAGCCCACGTTCTATTCGAAGTCGAGGCAGTAAATTTTCGTCTTCCTAGGTAATCCAGTTTGGATCACGAGGGGTTTCAGTGATAACATTTTATCCAAATTATGCAAGTTAGCATGACACCATTCACAAACCCAGGATGCACGCAATATAAAATGATCTCAATAATATTCATTTGAGTACATAAACCCAGGCTCGCAATATTCTTATACAGAATATAACTGATCAACAATTTAGAAGTCAGCTCTTCTGGTAAGAAGGTAGGACTAGGGTTGGATAAGTAAATGAGCGCACACTGAAAATGCCACGGAAACTTTTGTTCGTGGTGCTAATAAGAAAATTATCAATGTTGGAACCGGAAATTGACAGGTTTATTCTACAATTCTCTGTTGTTTTTGCTCTCATTTTGCGATCAACTTTGCAATGTTTGGTAATTGCTTATGTTGTCTGACAAATTGATCTTTGTTGGCAGGTTTATTCTACAACTTTGGATCTAATCCACTGGTATTAAATGTATGACATGCGTGCCTGAACATTTAGAATCTCTCTTTAATGAAAAAGTGAAAAACAGAAAAAAGTTTCTGCTAGATTCTTTCGAGAGATTAGATTTTTAATGCAACGATGATATCCATGGTGTCAGGGGTCGGTGTAAATGGCTATAAATTAGTCTTCCAAGGGGAATTCCCGACATCAAAAAATTTAAGAGCAACAAAGTGAGAGCGATAAGAGCAAGTTGATCAAAGGATACCAGCGAGTAGGGAATGGAAGGGAAAACAATGAAGATGACTTTTGTAATGGTGATGCTACTGTTGGCGATGTGTGCAGAGATGAGTTCAGCTCAAGATCAACCGCCAACATGTTACGATAAGTGCATGGCAAATTGTTCTCCTGGAAGGACTCAGACGTCAGTAGCGGTGGTATGTATTCCTACGTGTTTGACACAATGTTTAATTGGTGAGGGAAATCGGAATTCTGTTCAGGATTACTGCAAGCTTGGTTGTGTGCTCACTAACTGCATGAAGGGAAGTTCCCGTGGAGCTCTAGATAACAAGTGTATGGATACTGTTTGCGCTAAGAAATGTACCAACGAGAAACCAAATTAGCTGGTACTGTTAAGTACCATTCTGTTTGGCTGGCTCTTCTCATGCATAATAAAAGAATTATGTAAGAATAAATTAAGGGCAATAACATGGATTATGTTCTGATCGATCTTTCAAATAATCTGCACAAGATTTCCATCAACATTCCATCAAACTTGTGTCTTTTTTCTTACTGGCTGTTTTAGGGGCCGGCTGATTTAGTAGGGAAGCCGGAAAACAATATTACTATCCTAGGGGATGTTATAAGGGGTGTCAAAAAACAATGAAAGTCTAAATTACCCTATAAAATAAAAGCCTAGTTTTGTAACCAAAAACAAAATCTAAATCTCCTCCTTCCACTTCTCCCCATGTTTCACCACCATTACTGTCGGCACATGGGGCCGCCACCACCCCCGCCACCACCTCCTCCCCAATGAAAGTGATGAAAATGAGTCCCTCCCTGAAAATCAGTTTTATTATTTAATTTTGTCTATGACTCAATTTTTATGCGTGGATTGTTTGATTGATTGATTAAGAAATAGGGTTCAATGAGATTTTCGTCTGGATTAAACCCTAGAAATCCAACCGAAATATTAAGTTTCCAGAATTTTCGTCTGGATTAGTTCTGTATTGCATGCATTGTTTCCAGACGAAAAATTGAGTTTGTTAAATTATGTCACAACCAACCTAGCCGAAAATAGGGTAAACTGTGAAAAATCCAGACGATTTTTAGTTTCGGTTTGATTATCTAGGTGAATTTCAGACGAAAGTTGGGTTTCTTAAATTGTGTCACAACCAACCTAGCCGAAAATAGTGTAAACTGAGAAAAATTCAGACGATCTTTGTTTCGGTTTGATATTCTAGGTCAATTCCAGACGAAAATTTCTCTGAAACCAAATTTGCTAGAGTCTGTATAGTTTCGACTGAAATTTCTTTCAAAAATCTAGACGAAACAGGAAATTACACCATAATGAAAATTTTAATTTCCAGAAATTTCGGCTGGATTTGTTGACAAAAATCCAAACGAAATTTAGTGGTGGTGGTGGCGCCATTGATGTCGATAGTAGCGGTGGTGGTGGGATTGGTGCCAATAGTGGTGGTGGTGGTGGGTCTAACTAAACCTTTCAAATTCACTCCTTTTTGATTTTTACTTAGTGAAATGGTTTCACCTTCTCGAACTGCTCAACAATCTTGGTGCAAGGGTCTAACTAAACCTTTGAGATATCGATGTCTAAAATTTGTTATCGAAGAGAATGAATTAATCTTCAGAAGTTATGTATTTTTCACATCGGATTCTATCAACAGTGTACAACAACAAGGCAAACATTTTGGCAAAAAGTATTTGAACAATTTTGTGTTAAGTGTCTAAATGTTAATGATCGTACGCCGATGGCTTGTCTCGTCGTTTTTGGTACAATCAACAAGAAAGTGATTGAGTAGGTAGCGGTTATTATGCAAATGAATCGACAGAGGAAAGTGTTGAAACTGATGATAATGTGGAACAAACGTAGAAGCGAGTGGCAAAGATCTCACACAAGGGGTTTCGCATTTGAAAATTGTTTCCACATTCCTGAAGGACACGAACAGATTGAATGCACACGTGATGGATGGTTTTGAAATGCCTACCAGATGCCCATCCTCACTTATATAACAAGCATTAAAGGTGACCAAGTTCTTTACTAGAATCAGCCCAGCATACATGTGCTGAGAATCTTAATATTAATATTATCAATAATTGTTCAAAACAAATTGGAGATCAAAGGGCC